>BPLR01019098.1:0-71164 GCA_021605095.1 Caerostris extrusa | reverse complement strand
GTTACGTAATAGCTCTTTCAGCCCTCTTAAATAATCTTGGTAGAGGTTTTGTTAAATTTCAATCCGAAATTTTAATTTTTACGTAATAACTAAATGAATATTATATAGCTATTATTGCTACTAAAGCAGCTTACAATAAAATTCATTAATTAAAATGTAATTTTCGTTTTATTTGTTTGCTAATTGACAACGATTCAGCTTGTAGAATTTTATAGATTGGCATAAAGTCACGGCTCCTTTAAATTGTTAAGAAAGTAACATTGTGAAATTAAAATCATTATTATTAATTCTACTGCGCATGCGTGTGTTTGCAAAGAAGTCTTCATTATTCTGCTCAATTAATTCTTATGGATCTTTTACGATATATCCTCAAAAATAAATATCAGAACACTCTATGGCGAGGAATAAATGGCTATATCCTTTATATCCAAACTATTAGTTTTATTTGTTAAGATTAAAGGGGCTTTTTAAACACATACAGGATACTACAATTTTATTTGAAAATTAAAGCAAAGCAAAATTTTTATGAGAATAAAATGGGACTTCATGCATACTTTTTACATAATATTCTTCATATATGTAAATGGCTAGAAGATATTTTGTAAAGAAACTGTGTTTAATACATGCGAACTCATCAAGGAAAGTGCTTTTTTATTTGAACATGGAAATTAAAAGGAATTTTTTTTCCCGTCCGATAAGATCTACAACGCCTCCAATCTTGTTCGTATTTAATCGAAAATGAAAAGTCAACAACGAACAAAATCGTTTCTTTTTTTTCCACGTTTCACTCAACACAAAAGGGAGAAAATATACACAAAAAATATTCAGTAGGATCTTTGAAAACTACATTTCGGAAAGGAGAGACAGAAAATTGGAAATATAGAAAGTTGAGCAGCGAAAACTCGAAATGGAAAGAAACAAGCCTGCAGAACTTTGAACTTAAAAGAAAAAGAAAATAAAAAGGAAAACAAGCGAAGACAAAAGAGAGATATCTCGCAAGCAGTTTTAAGGAACCCCGGAACAAAATCGTTTCGGGGTATAGGATTTCAATTTTAACTATTTATTTATTTTTTTTTGTTTTCTTTATACTAAAATGTTAAATGAATATGGGTGTGAATATATAAGTTTCAGTATAAGTGAATAAAAGGAGAAACGTGTGTAAAAATGCAATTTTAGTCCGTGTGAAATTTTCTAAATATAGAATTAAGTCTTAATTTAGAAACTTTCTAAATGTCATTTCATCAGCTATTGATTTTATTCTTTATATAATTAAGAATGTTGATAGTTAGGTGGTTTCTTTGAGGATTTTTGTATCTTTTTATATATTCTTTATGTTTTATACATGCTTTTGAATTAATTAAATCTTTTTTAATTTTAATCCATGTTGTTTTTCTCAGTTTTACAGTTTAACAATTTATTAAATTTTTAAAAGCCTACTTAAGTAATTTTGGTAGAGGTTGTATTAAATATCAATGCAAATTTTAATTTTATATAATAGTTAAATGAATAGTTATACGGTTATTAGTAATAAATTGATAAGGATAAAAGGTGAAATATTTTTTTGATATAATTACTATTCAAAAAAATCTATTTTTGTATTTCAACCTAATAGTTGTTTCATAAAAGTGGTATATATTTTTATGTTTTCAGTTTATAATAAATGTTTGATACATTTTTTTGAAAAAAAAAGGAAGAAGATTTTAATTTTCTTGCTTTATAAATTTTATTGTTAAAGAATTCGTTTATTTTTGTTATGATTGTTTCCTTTCTCTCTTTTCTCTAATAAAATGAATAAATTCCACAAACCAAATACAAAATTTATTTTAAGAGGAATTTTACTAAATGCCTATTGAAAACCAATTTATTAAAGTAAAAGTTACTACCGGATATGTTTGTGATTTTTAATTTAAAGTTGTTCACGAAAAAGAAATTAAATTAGCCTAAAGTGTGAACAAAAAGGATTATACAGCAACAAACTAGGATAAGCTAAGCTGTCGACCGTTGTACCCTTCGCACTGCATGGAACTCTTCTTTAAAAACCTTGTATCCTCTATACTGTCTGTAACCCTTCACTCGACTCTTGTATCCTCCGTACTGCATGGAACTCTACACACAACTCTGCATTCTCTCTTTTTTTCTTTCACCCTCTACCATTATCTGTTTCCAAAGTCTAAGGGACGGGGAAAAAAAGGTGCAAAGTCAAAGTGTAACGTAAGGGTCAACTATCAACTTTGAGTTCAAGGTTTATACCTTTTTGTGGGAATGTATGGTGGATCCTTACTATTACTATATACACATATCTATGCTATTTATCTACATAAATGAAATTTCAACTTGAATCCATGCATCTAATATAAAAGTTCAATAACTTCGTATAGGGACGTAAAATTATGTTTATTATAATATTTCTTATAATTAAAAAAATTACAATGCTAAGAGCTCGATTTTTTTAAAGGTATGAAGACTATATTTTATCAATATATATCTGCTAATACATAACTATAATAAATATTTCCTATATATATAAAACTACTTATTATAAGGATAATGAAATTCAGGCAAAGAAGAGACTTTGTTATATTAAAAACTATTTATTTATAGTTTTTACTCAATTAAATAAAAATAGAAAATCGTATATTCATTAAATATTTTATTGCTATATAAATATTTCTTATATAAAGCATATCCACTGCATGAAGACATATTGTTTAAAGGTATGAAGACTAATAATTGTATAAAATAAATCCAATATATATCTGCTAATAACGAATAAAAGTTATAATAAAAACGGGTATTTCTAAAAATACTGCAAACTCGTATCTGAAAAAAAGCTTAAAAACATTCTTTACAAATTGAACTGGACATTTCTACAAAATTTCGAAAAGGTCTGATGCTCCGTCTGTTTCTTTTGATTAGTTCATTCAACAAGTGTACATGTTTGTTATCTTGGAATCGTTGCCAAAGCATGGAGATGAGACTCTGGGCGATTCAAGTTCCTCGGATACTTCCAGCTGGGTATCCCCATTTCGTATAATTCTACCACGTATCATTTTCCTTTGTGCCATAACTATGCGGTTTGACTGAGATCTTGTGAACAATTTTCTTTGCCACCATTCCTTATATACCCCTCTCTTACAATTGTGACACTATCCGCCGCCATCTGGTGGTTTCCTGTAGCATATTCTTCTTCCGTGTGTGTCTTTGGTGAAATTTTTTATTTTAGATTTCTCCTGAATTATCCTTAATTTATGGACATGAGGTGTAGTTCATTCATGTACTTTTTCTACATGTATTTTGTAGAAATATTTTTTTATACAGATCTTTTTATTTATATTTTTTCCAACAGATCTTCACTCTTTATTTTCAAGGCACGTTGATCTTGGTGAAAGATTTTTCTCTGGATCTGTCTCCATTCTTATTCAGTTGACAGCTGATGGCTATGGATGTTCGTATTAAGTAGAATATTTGTTATATGTATACATCACGAATCGATTACTATTCAAAAAGTTTTAAGAATATTTTAAATAAGGATTTAAGAAGAAATACTTTTATAAAAAATGGTACAATTAAGAGTTTAAGAAATAAGTAGGCCTCCATATTTACTATAATTGTAATAATATTTTTATAAATTGCTTGGAATGGTAGCAAATAGAATAAATGAGAAAAGATTTTAAAGTTTTTATCAAATTTAAATTTCTTTTAAAAACTTTTCTGTCTTTAAAAATATTTTTGTTTTTGAAATACACACAAATTTTTAAATAATTAACAATTTTCATAATTCTCTATAATTTAATTTATTTATTAAGTTTTATACTTTATAAAAATTATTTCTGTTTTTCAGTAATTAGCATTCATACGCTGGAATCAATTATTTAAATATCCCAAATTTTTTTGACTTATATTTACTATAATTATAATAATATTTTTGTAAATTCTTTGTGATTGTCAGAGTTGACTTTTAAGATTTTCTTTACCAAGTTTATATTTCTTTTAAAAAAACTCTCTTATTTTTAAAAAATATTTTATTTTTTGGAAATACAGGATTAAAAAATTTAAATAATTAATAATTTTCATAACTATCTGTAACTTAATTTATTTATTAAGTTTTGTGTTTTATAAAAATTATTTCCATTTTTTAGCTTTTTATGCACTGGAATCAATTATTTAAATATCACAATGGTTTTTGTTGACTTAGTGATATATTTCGATTACTTACTTTGAAAAAGTATTTGGCAAAGCTTAAAAAAAAAAATTACTAAATATTATTCCTCCTAAGTGTTTTGAGAAAATGGTTATAACTAATAAAAAATAGATATTAGCTTACTGCAAAATTATTAATAATTTAACGGGATCTAAATTCAATTAAGATTTGTCATGAATTCAATGTTTTTCATAAAACTTAAAAAAATCTTATATGATTTAATAATATTATATTTGAAGCTTCTAATTTCAAAAGATACAATTTTTACTTTTAATTCGAATTAAAACGCTCTCTCTGTATAATAACTCCATTTAAAAGCAAAACTTGGTTTGAAAAATGTTTTTTACGGAAAGAGTCATTTACCTTTGTAAAAATAAATTTATTGGTTTAGTTTCGAGTTTGTATTATTTTTTAATGCTATCACTCTTTAACAGTGTTTCTGTTTTTAAGTTTAAATATTTGCGTTGCTGATTGAAAATAGTAAATAAACATTTTGAAAAACAAGAAAAAAGTTTCTTTAGAATTTAATAAAAGAAATTAATTATTTTTATCAACTCTTGTTATCTAATTAGTTTAATAATATAATAACGAGATATAAAATAAATTTTGCTATTTCTGGCTTGAATATAAAAAAATCTGTTTTTTAAGAAAAAGCAATTTATTTTCTGAAGATAAACAATTTAGATAAATAAGGACAATGAATGAATTTACGTCATATTAATGGCGAAATTATATACAGAACACGAAAATACAATTTTCCTTTATTTAATATTTTATAAATGTGATTTGAGGACAATTGCATTTCTAGTTATTTTTAAGTACTACAGGAACACAGTTCGAAAATTTGGAAGGAAATCAAAAAGAAGTCTCGTGTTTATATCAGGGATGTACATGGAATGTCTCTTATTAAATATGATGAAGACGGAGCGAACCATAGAGTATTAATAAAATATTGAGTCCTTCGGTAAGAATAGAATTTTGAGAACAATGCTGTCCGCTTTTTCGTATCAGAATTGTCGCTTCATCGCCGCTTGGCTCTCTTTTAATGAATATTTCCTCAGAATTACAGTTAATATTTTTTTTGTTATTAATATACATATATTTCTTAATATAAAAGTTTGTTTTATAATGTTATAATGTGAGGTAAATTAACGTAATACAATGTAAATATATGTTTTTAATATCAGGTATCCGAGGAAACACCATAAAATAGATATGTATTCCTAGTATCAAAAATTAAAATATATGTTCAAAGTTTGAATGCAGACGCTTGAGTTCCAAGGCTCAGAGAACTTTTTGCTCGGTTTGAAAGTTGAAAAGTATGAATGGATTAGAATCAGGAGTTATAACGATGTAATTTGTGAAAAAAATGTAGGATATTTATTATGCTCCATAGCGAATGACTTAAAACAACGTATTGTCCCCAATAAAATAACTTGCTGCAGAATAGTTGATGTGCAGAATGGAGGATAGATTAATATGATGATTTAAGCGGTAGTGTCCATTATGCCATTGAATATGGGTATTGGTGCTTTCCATTGTTGTAACTGAAGAAGAATTGAGCGTTAGTAAATAAGTGTGATTAATGATCCTTGGTGAAAAATTCCCTGGATACTTTGAGATCTGTGCTTCTTGTTCTGAATTGTGATTGTTATGAATGACACTGTTCTCCATAAATCAAGGTGCATTGGTAATGGAATCTATTTTGGAGGATTTGTACCTTTTTATTTTGATTGAGACGTGAGGTCCCAAACAGGTGCTTTATACATAAGGATGACCTTTTTACTTTTTATAAAGGATGACTGTTTTGGAGAAATAGCTCCAAGCGTCTGCGACTGATGTGAAATGTTTTTGATGTGAGGATTTGTATCTTTTTTTATATTTGATTGAGTGCCGTGAGGTTCCACAAAGTGTTTTATATATAAGGATGGCCCTTTTTACTTGTTTATAAAGGATTAATATTTCGAATATCTGCGACTGATGTGAAATCTTTTAAAGAACTTTCCCTTAATGTAGTTTATATGGCTTTTAAACGTGAGCTGGTCATTTAAACTCAGACAGAGGTATTTGACTTTTATTACCTACCGTATAAGTTCGTTAAAGAAACAAAAAACTTCCAAATCAGATTGATTGTAGCAGAACTTTCTATCCCAACAGAAATAATTTCTTGGAAACTAAATATTGATTCATATCAACGCAAATTGTTAAGTGCATTGCATTTGCGACAAAACCATTATTTGGAAATGTTAGTTATTTAAATGAATCATCAATAGAGATCAGAATTTCCTCTGACAAATATTGATTCATTATCAAGAGTGATTTATCATCATGGGCGTAAATTAGTATGGAAAGAATAGGAAACTTGTAACTCACCAGAGTGTTTTTTCCAAAATCACCAGAAAAATATTTTCGACCCTGAACTGCTTTATGATTAAGTGTCATCATAAAGTACCCTGCCACTCTTAGAATTATTAAAACCTTTTTCTGAGACAATCTATGAAACTGATAGAAAACATATATTTCTAAAATTTAAAAAATTGAACGTCAAAATAAATTTAAAAGGGGATGAAAATAATTTAGAATCATTCAAAGAGAAATAATCTCATATTTAAACTTTAAGATATAGTAAAACAATTGTACCATAAAATATTGACTCAAAGGGGCGTTTTAGATGAAAAGAGTTTCCTTAATTGCACTTATGAGACCCTTTCACCTCCCATTTTTAAGTTTGTAAATTACATGGGAGGTGTAATTAAATACATCATTACTGGGATATATATCAGTATGTTAAAGGAAAAAATGTTGTGATTGATACTAATCTTTAAAAAAATGTGGCAAAAATTCAATAAATAAAAAAATAAATGTCGAGAACACTTATGTGAACATTTATTGTCAGCACCCTATATAGTTCTTGTAACAATAACTAATCAAACATAACACGCAACATTTACAAAAACAAAACAAAATTCAAATAATAAACATCTTTGACTACGAAAATAAAATATTTAATAAAAATATCATATTTTCTATTTTTAAATTAAATATATTCAATACATTGAAGATTAAAGCAAATACAATTCAGATAAATTTAATTCATAATTTTTCCTTATTTTCGATTCAGTGTTTTAAACGTTTACTTGTTTTGGAGAATGAAAAGTTCAATTTTTCTAACAAGTTGAATGTAGGCCCTTTTTTTCTTGAGGCCCTAGGCTGAAACCTAATTAGCCTATAGGAAAATCCGGCACTGATTCTCACAAGAACTATATAAAAACAGCACGTGGAGGAAAGACAAAAAAATAAACTGGAAATCCACCATGAATTCGAAATGAGAACTACAACCGCAGAACTGTTTAAAAAAAAAATTGTGTTTGAGATGTGTGCCAAAAGTAGGTTGTTCTATAATTAATTTTAAAAATTAGATGTTAGTTAGTCTCGGCTTTGTTAGTTTTTTTTAGGCTTTGTGTTGTAAAATATACATAAAATGTTTCCGATAAATATGGGTTTAAATATATAAGTTTTATATTCAGTGTTCATAAAAGGGAAACTAAAAAAATGTAATTTATTTCCAATGAAAGTTTTTTTAAAGTAGAGATTACGCCATTAACTTAATACCATTAAATGTTATCTTCAAAGGTGAATGGATTTTCTGCCATAACCTAGTATATATAATAATATAAACAATTGTTATAAAACTGGTGTCTTTGAAAATTTTGTAACTATTGCATATTTTTTTTTTAATACATGCTAAATAGACATGGACGTTTAAGCCTTTAAATAATCTTGGTAGACGTTTTGTTAAATTTCAATCCGGGGG
Source organism: Caerostris extrusa (assembly GCA_021605095.1). NCBI lineage: Eukaryota > Metazoa > Arthropoda > Arachnida > Araneae > Araneidae > Caerostris > Caerostris extrusa. The sequence goes on along the minus strand of BPLR01019098.1, from coordinate 63,149 downwards.
CGCGTGTAATTTTAAGAATAAGCCAAATGAATAGCAGATAGCAATGCCCCTAAACGCTCTACGATAATATTCAGACCCACGGTTTAAAATGGAATTCCGAAACATTTGTTTGCTAATTGAACCGAAACCTTGTAGAATTTTATAAGAGCGCTAGCCACTCGAATTCACGGCCCCTTGTTTTGTTATAAAAGTTCCAGTTTGAAACGAAAATAATGCTAGGTAAAATTTTAAAATATTTGCTGAGAATCAAAAAAAGTATTAGAAATTCTGAAAATTAATTGTCTTTTCACTGGTGTAAAATATTATCAGAAATATATAATCAAGGAAAAAAATGGCTACATCCTCATAGACAAAATCTTAACTTTATTTGTTAAGTATTAAGGAGCTTTTAAATACATACGATATTACATTTTTATTTGAAATGTAAAACAACACAAAATTGTTATGAGAATAAAATGGGACCACATGCATACATTTTTACATAATATTCTCATATATATAAATGGCTAGAGGATATTTTTAAAGAAACTGTATTAATACACGCGAACTCATCAAGAAAACTGCTTTTTTATTGGAACATGAAATTAAAAGGAATTTTTTCTCCCATCCGATAAGATCTAAAACGCCTCCAATCTTGTTCGTATTCAATCGAAAATGAAAAGTCAACAACGAATAAAATCGTTTCTTTTTTCTTCCTTTTCGTTCAACACAAAATGAGAAAAATACACACAAAAATATTCAGTAGGATCTTTGAAAACCTACATTTCGAAATAGAGAGAGGGAGGGACAGAAAAATGGAAATATAGAAAGTTGAGCAACTCGAAATGGAAAGAAATAAGCTTGCAGAACTTTAAAAAATAATAAAAAGAAACGATTAATAAAAGAATAATTAATAAAAAAAAAAGAAAATAAAAAGGAAAACAAGCGAAGACAAAAGAGATGTATCTCGCGAGACATTTTTAAGGAACCCCGTACAAAATCGTTTCGGGGTATATGATTTCAATTTTTAACTATTTATTTTTTTTTTGTTTTCTTTATACTAAAATGTTAATGAATATGGGTTTGATATATAAGTTTCAGAATAAGAGAATAAAAAGGAGAAAAAAATGTAAAAAAATGCAATTTTAGTTCGAGTGAAATTTTTCTAAATACAGAATTTAGTCTTAATTTACAAATTTTCTAAATGTCCTTTAAGCGTTATTGGATTTTTATATATTGATAGTTAGATGGTTTCTTTGAGGATTTTGTAACTTTTACATAGTTCTTTATGCTTTATACATGCTTTTGGTTTAATTAAATCTTTTTAATTTTTGAATAAATGTTTTTTTTTTCAGTTTTTGCAATTTATCAAATTATTAACTTTTTGAAAGGCTAAATCAAATTTGGTGGTGGGTTTGTTAAATTTCAATGCGAAATTTTAATTTTAAATAATAGTTAAATGAATAGCAATATAGTTATTAATAGTAATAAATTATTAAGGATAAAAAATAAAATAATTTTTAGTAGAAACTTTATTTACTATCCAAAAATTATTTATTTATGATTTCAACCATAAAGTTCTTTCATAAAATTGGAATATATCTTTAAGTTTTTCTATTTTTAATAAAAGATTTAAGCTTTGAAAAATTTATAACATTAAATATTTTGGACCAGAATGTTTTTTTATTGTTCCAGTTTGTGATTTATTAAGTATTTTCTTAGAAGCAAGAAGCAATAATGAAGAAACGATGCCTTTCAATTATTAATTTTGAAAAATAAAAGTAATTCTTTTTAAATATGGATGAAAGGAAAACTCAAAATGTTTTTAAAAATTATATTCACCTCATTTCTTTATTAAAATTTATAATTTTTAAAATTTTGAAAAATTCCTTATTAATAAATTATAAAAAGGATATTAAAATATTTGTGATAATGAATAAAAAGAATTAATTTTATAATTTTGTTTTCTTTCTTATCCCACTTCGTAGACACATCTTGACTCCCAAAACCTATGTGGTCTCATGGAAGGCGGGAAAGGAGGAGGAGCAGCTTCTGTTGTGATGGAGTACCCGTAGGTAGACGTATGATTTGGCTCCATGAATCTGACTTTTAAGGGGGAAGTGTTATCAGACCTACACCGAACGCTCTATAGTCATATTAGACAAAAAATTACTGCTTAAAGGGGATTTCGAACCTCTACAAACAGCCATGGCACCACCAAATCCGAATTCTGTGGCTCCGAGCGCTAGTCACTCGACCATCAGGACCCATAAGTTCCTAAAATTTAAAAACAGGAATCAAAAAATTATGTCACAGATTTTAAGACCGATTCAAAGTAGAAATAAAATATTCTAAAAATTGTAATTTACGAATCAAACCTATTTAACACTGTGGGCCTCAAAAATATCAAAGGAACTTACAATAGCATTCATTTATTAAATTATAATTTTTGATTTCCTTTGTTCTCTAATTAATAATCATTCAGTTGAGAAATTTGGATTGGAGCATGTCTCTTTTAAATGATTATGAACTTAACTTTGTTAAATAAAAAATCATTACAAATGGCGCAGGGTTCTTCTATGATATATCCTCAAATATAAATGTCTGGACACTCATCGATGGGTGTGGATGACATTGGATGTTGCTGTTCAAAATAAAGCTTTGTGATCTCAATTCATTACATAATGGTTAAATGCTCTATGTAAAATTTTACTTTAAATGATGTCTTTGAGCAACTCTAATGCTCTGGATATATTCCGATATACCTTAATCTTAGTTTATTTCTATGTCCTTGATTTTAGAAAATAAACTTCAGGACATATGACAGTGAAAGCTTGCTGAGTATCAGTTAATAAACAATTATTGTCAAGATAAATTTCTGGGGCCTTCTGGGTTTATCGGTAATGGTTACTGTTTAAATACTGAATACAAATTCTTGTACACATAATTTATAAGAAAAAATCACAATAACTTTTTAAAAATGTGCTTTTTAAACATTTTTTCATCTTTGGTATTGCTAAAGTGTGTACTTTTGTATTAATAAAATTACTTAACAACACTTCTGCAAAAAATATATAAAAAGCTTAATGCAGTTGTTTTAACAAGTAAAATCTATAAAGTTTTCTACGACTAATATCTTAAAATTGGGGGCTGTAGTCATTATTTTAACAACTTAATTTAGTAAAGGTATTCGTTTAGATCGAAACCTTTTTGCCAGGCTGTTTTTCTCAAAACTGTTAATAATTACGATTAAAACTTTAAAAAGAATATTTTCAACATAGCCTTTAAATTGTTTACAAATGAAAATCCTTTTACAAATATTATGACATCGACGTTTATCATTTATGATATAAACTTCCTGACTTGGTATCGCGCTAACTGTGTTGTTTCAGCAAGAGATCATGGGAAGGCAGAAGGACTTCCTGTGATCCGAACAGGTGTTTCTTATTGACAGAAGACGTTACTGGTAATTAATCATGTGCCTGATATTGTCAACACAGAGACAGTTTAAAAAAGAATCAATATAACTCTCGCTTGAGCCAAACCTTTACAAACAATGTCATTGTCATGAATGGCTAATGTTGTAAATATATGTCTCTAAAATAATTCATTAGAAGTAAACCTAAGGATTTTCGTACATAATTGCGAAGAGGAGTTCCACGTATAGATAAACAAAAAACTCGTCATTCGTTTCTTGATATATGTTGTTGTTGTTTCTTATCCCACTTGGCTGGCAAAGCCCATACGTACTCATGATTGAAGGGGAAGGAAGCAGCTTCTGTTGTGATGGAGCACCCGTACGTAGAAGTTTGACTTTGGCTCCGTGACGCTCTTACAGTCATAGGAGACCGGGACCTACGGCTTAAAGTGGATTACGAACCACTACAAACATCCATGGCACCGCTGGGATTCGAACTCGAAACCTGTGGCCAAAGCGCCAGAGCGCTAGACACTCGGCCATTCAGGTCCCAAATTTGTGAATGCCAACGGCACGCGGGGTTCCCAAGTGATCACCCACCCAAAAGACTGACCGCGCCCAATGATGCTTGACTTCGGTGATCTAAAGAGAACCGGTACATTCAGCATGGTATGGCCGTTGGCGTTTCTTCATATATTATGATTGTAAAGATAAATATGTTGCTTTTGTGACTAATCTTCGGTGTCCGCCAGGTGGGACGAACACCCCGTCTAGTATGGATGGAGGTAAAAGGGGGCAGTTTCTGTTGTGATGAAGCATCCATCTATGGATCAAGTCGCTGAATAAGGAGAGCAGTACCTTTCGGGTAAATTTTAGTGGAATCTACTCCACATTTGCGTATCGTATGGCAGGCAACCTGGACCTCCCACTAGGTAGACTGAATAACGAGGCAAGATTCTGAACATAGCAAGCACCATCGTGTCTCCCTTTTTGTGAAAAAGTGTCTACAACAATGTCACTAGCTGATTTAAACTTAGCCCTAATGCTCATCAGCAGCGCACGTTGTCACTGAGCCACTAGTCGGGCAAAGATAAATATTAAATGTTGATGTGCTATTTAGTGCAGACATTACTGTACTATTTCTGACAGAATAAGTTAGAAAAATTAAGTTGTTATATTAATTATTTAAAATATTTTTAGCATATAATTTTTATAAATATTAGATATAACACTCATACAAATAATAACCTCATTACCGTTAAGTATCACATTATAAATTGGAAAAAAAAAAAAAAATGGTATTTTTATTAAATTTATTATATATTATATATATACTGCAATAAACAGACAAGGTAGAAACTTGACAAATGATTCACTTAAAGGAAATAGAAACTTTTGAATGATTCTTATAGTCTTTAAAGAGTTTGGATTTTCAAAAAGGATCAAAGAGGATACATTTTTTTTTTTTATGGTTTAGGAATTTGACAATGAAGCCCATAAAAATCTACGTTAGTGAAAGTTTATAATTTAATAGAAATCTCACTGTTTATTGTAGCAAATTATAAGACATGAAAATTATTAGCAACTAAAGTGAAAAGAATATTCTGATGATTGTCAAGTTAAATGTTTGTTTAATATACCAATGTTTTAAATAAATTTATTGAGAAAATAATTGCGAAAGTCTGTAAATTAAAACTTTATCTATATTTTAGTTCTGTTAATTGATTTTACATAAAAAAAATATTATCTATGTAAAGATTTTCTATATCAGAATAGATTATTATTATTTTTTTAAATAAGAAAAATTCACACAATTTCTTTTAATTATAGTTATTATTATGTAGAATATTTAATTAAAAATTTACTTTTATATTACATAGTTTTATAATAAGAAAAAAATAAAATAATATTAAGTGAATTTTACTTTGTCTGCATAAATTCTTTGTTCTTTAAAAAAAATTTATCGAAATCTTTTCTTATCAAAGCATTTGCTGAAATCTCTTTGGAATAATGTTAAATAATTTTTATAATATAAAATATTAAATAGTTGATGTTGAAGAAATTGCTATAGGGAAAAGATTTAAACAAAATCCCATAAATAACATTATTTACTTTTATAACAAAGAGGACGATTTAATTTTCTTGTTTCAGAAATTTGGTTGTTATAGAATTAGTTTAAGTTTTATAAAATTTACTGTTATCTCTCTTTCTCTAATAAAAATTAATAAATTCCACAAACCAAGTATAACATTTGTTTTCCAAGGAATTTTACTACATATCCATTGAAACTACATATCCATTGAAACAAATCATTACAGTAAAAGTTAATGCCGGATATGCATGTGATCTTGATTTAGTGTTGTTAATGCAAAGAAATTAAATTATTTCTTAAAATAAATATGCGATATTAATTAAACTTGTAAAGACAGTACTGCACAATTGCAACACATAACACGCAAAGAAAAATTATATAACGAATATTTACAAAATCATCTTAAAAGCCAGTTCGTTCTTTATAAACTCCATATTGTCTGGAATTCTTCTCTCGACCGTTGTATATCTGCTTCGTACTGTAACACATTACTCTACTCGACATTTCTGTCGACCGTTCGTACTGCCTGGAACTCTTCACTCTACTCCGTACGTTCCCTTTTCTCTTTCTTCCTCTCCCATTATCGATTTTAAAGTCTAAACGGGCAAAAAACAACGTGAGAAGACAAAATTCTAACGTAAGGTGAATCCGTCCATGAAAGGTGGATCTATCAACTTTGGGTTCAATGTATTATTATATATTAAAATAAGGTTTATACCTTTTTTGTAGGAATCCATAATCCTTACTATTGCTATGTATCTACAGCTATCTATCAAAATAAATGAAATTTCAACTTAAATCAGTGCATCTAATACACATATATTTCAATAACTGTATATAGGGGGTAAAATTATGTTTATTAACATTTGTTATAAGTAAAATAAAATATTTTTTCCTATAAAATTTTTGATTTGATTTGAGGTCAATTTTGTTCTGTATTTTATCAAGTACGTAACTACTCACAAAAATAATTTAGAGCTTCACAATTAAATAAAAATTAAAATTCCTACATACATTAAAATTATTATTACGATATAAATGTTTTTTTACAGTATGAGGTATGAAGGCTTATTGCTTAAAAGTATGAAGACTAATACTTTTTATAAAATAGATCAAACATATATCTGCTAATAACGAATAACATTATAAAAAGATAATTTCTAAAAATGTACCCTCATCTGAAATAGGCTTAAAAACACTATTTGAACCGGACATTTCAACAAATTTCTATTAGTTCATTCAACAAGTGAACTTTTGTTATTTTGTAGAAATATTTTTTATACAGAGGTTTTTATTTATATCTTTTATCTGTTTGGCAGATCATCTCTCTTTATTTTCAGAGCACGTAGTTGGGTTCTTTGTGAAAGATTTCTCCACTGGGGCTATCAGTCTCCAAATTCTTATTGAATTGACAGTGACTGATGGCATATGGATGTTCGTATTAAGCAGAATTTATTTTATATGTATACATTAGGAATCGATTTCTATTCAAGAAGTTTTGCGAATATTTTAAATAAAGATTTCGAAGAAATACGTTAATAAAAAATGGTGTGACGAAGATTTTAAAAAGTAATAGGCCTCGATATTTACTCTAATTGTAATAATATTTTTTTTGTTAATTTTTTGGAATTGTAATACACAGAAGAAGTGAGAGTAGACTTTTAAGTTTTTTTTTTACCAAGCTTATAAATCTTTTAAAAATATTGTGTCTTTAAAAATATTTTTTATGAATATATGATTAAAAATTTTTAAATAATTAATACTTTTCATAATTATCTGTAACTTAATTAATTTATTAAGTTTTATACTTTTATAAAAAAAATATGGTCTTCGGTAATTAGCATTTATACATTGGAATCAATTATTTAAATATATCCAATTTTTTTTTACTTATATTTACTGTACTTCTGATAATATTTTTGTGAATTTTTTTTATAATTGTAATACATCGAAGAAGTGAGTAGACTTTTAGCATATTTTTACCGAGTTTATATTTCTTTCAAAAACTTTTCTGTCTTTAAAAAAAAGTATTTTTGTTTGGAAATACATGATTGAAACTTTTTAAATAAGTAAAAATTTTCATAATTATCGATAACTTAATTTATTTAATAAGTTTTATGCTTTATAAAAATATTTCCGTTTTTCAGTAATTAGTCTTTTTTTGTAGTGGAATCAATTATTTAAATATTCCAATGTTTTTTGTTGGCTTAATGATATATTTCAAGTAGTTGTAAAAGTATTTGGCAAAGCTTCAAAACAATTACTAAACATTATTGCTCCCAAAGTATTTAAGGAATTTCGTATAAATGATAAAGAAAATAGATATTTGCTTACAGAAAAATTATTAAACATTTTAACGGGATCTAAATTCAATTAGGGTTTGTGATGAATTCAATGTTTTTCAAAAACATTTTTTATAAAAATTTGTTATATGAGTTAATATTATTATATTTGAGACTTCTAATTTAAAAAGGTACATTTTTTACTTTTAATTCGACGGAAAGAGTCATTTACCTTTCCGTAAAAACAAATTTATTGGTTTAGTTTTGAGTTTGTATTTTTTTAATGCATTCACTATTTAACACTGTACCTGTTTTTAAGTTTAAATATTTGCATTGGAAAATGATTTAAAATGAGAAAATAAACATTTTGAAAAACAAAGTAAAAGTTTCTTTAGAATTTAATAAAAGAAATTAATTATTTTTATCAACTCTTGAGATTCAATTAGTTTAATAAGATAATGAGATTTAAAATAAATCATGCTATTTCTAGGCTTGAATATAAAAAAAAATATATTTTTTTTTTTTTTAAGAAAAAGCAATTTATTTTCTGCAGATAAATAATTTAGATAAATAAGGAGAATGAATGAATTTACGTCATATTAATGGTGAAATTTAATACAGAACACCAAATTACAATTTTTTTTATTTAATATTTTATAGATGCATTTTTAAGGGACTTATAAAAATTGCATTTCTCGTTATTTTGAGTTCTACAGAAACTCAGTCGGTCGGGAGTCATATTGTATTAGGGAAAAAGTTAAATGCAGTTAAATTTATTTGAAAATTTAAGCTTCAATTATTAATTGTAAATATATATATATATAAATTAAGATAGTGAGGTTAAGGGGTGAGGTCCCCATTGGTACACCGTAATCGGTACACCAGTTGGCAGTTGCCAGTATATGAAATTAAGCTTAAAGTTATGAAACATGATTAATATTTCCATATAGAATACTTTATATGTTCTTTATATAACTTATTTTTACCTCGAAGGAAAACAATTTTCACTTTTAAAATTTACATTTTCAGAGAGGTTCTTAGTAGAAATTTTCAAGTTTTCCGGAATAAACTAAAAGTGTGAATAATAAATATGCAACCATAAGTATATGTTTTATAAATATCTGCAGTATATAACAAGTGCATATTGTTGTAAAAGGAGTCCGCGAAAGAAGTAACATGCTTTTCGTATAAAAGTTCATGAAGTTGTTTCAAATTTTATTTTATATTTTCTGAGAGTATGTAAAGAACAGCCTTTTTCCTTTAAAATTTTATATAATGTCTTATATTGTAGTTTTTCTTTTATGTGTTACACAAAGTTTAAGTTTACTACAAAGCTGCATAAATTTGAATTCCTGGCAAGAACGAAAAAAGTTACAGAATAAAAGTTTACCCATTAAAGGTTAGATTAAATGTAGCAAAATAATAAATTTAAAAATTTCAATTACGTCAGTTTGCAACATTAGAAAGAGTTTAATGCTAGATTTTTTGTATTAAATTATTCTACTAGATACAAAACTTTACAATTTTTTTTGCATAAAAACAAATATATTTTTTAAATTCAAATTAATTTCGTGTTAGTTTCTTAACAGTTTTAAATACCTTATCAACTATCAAATTATTTTTATCGTTGATTTAATGTAAAAATCAAATTATTTTATAAAAATACAGACTAATAAAAATTATGCAATAAAAACGATAAACGGTAATTGGAAATAATTTGAATTTTTTTTTTACATTTGTTTTAGAAAACATTTATCTATGTTAATTACACTTTCTTCATCAGTAAATATTTATGTTTATTTCCAAATGATTCTTTTATGTTTGCAACTAAACATTACGGAGCCATAATATCTTTTAATTTACATAGAAATACTTTTTTAATTTTCATTTTTTAAATTTACATAAACTACATATATTCAAAAAAATTTGATTAATCCAATTTAGAGACATCTTTATCAATTAAAAAGACATTAAAAAATTGTGTCTATGCTATTTTTGCTTTTAAAAAGGTTCCAATGCAGTGCTATCATTAATGTCCTTGATTTAGATTGCGTTTTAAGTTGCGAATAGGTTTTACTAAGAAATAACGAATCTAATTATTCATTTAAACGGATCGTGTATAGAGTTCTACTTTTGATTGACTCAACAATCCTGAATGCGGTCTGAGAATTCAAGGTCACTTCACCGAGAAACCTCAGTCTGTGCCTTAGATACTACACTCATGTCCATAAATTAAGGATAATTCAGAATCACGCAGAAAATTGAACTCTAAAATAAAAATTTCACCTGTAGAATTATCACATACATCTTGAAGAAGAATATGCAAATTACAGGAAACCACCAGATGGCGCGGATAGTACGTCACAATGACGAGTGTAAGAGAGGGGTATATAAGGAATGGTGGCAAAGAAGTAAAATTGTTCACAAGCGCTTTAAAAAGGCTTTCAGTGCAATAACCGCATAATTATGGCACAAAGGAAGCATTTGGATGATTTTTTACGTGGTAGAATTATCGGACGACCGGAATGGGACGTACCCAGCTGGAAGTATCCGAGGAACTTGGAATCGCCCAGAGTGTCATCTCCAGGCTTTGGCAACGATTCCAAGATGATGGCAATGTGAGTAGATGTTACAGCACAGGTCGCCCCGAGTTACAACGCCGAATGAGGACGGGTATTTAGCAGTTACTGCCAAAAAGAAACAGACGGAGCACAGCATCAAACCTGTCTCGTCAGCTCTCTTCAGCTACCGGTACGACAGTTTCAAGCAAGACCGTGTACAGACGCTTAGGGCACATTGGTCTATATGCTCGTAGGCCTGTCAGATGTGTTCCACTTACCGCAACTCACTGTTGCCCGCGATTAACCTGGAGTAGAGTATGCATTGTGGACACCGCAACAGTGGTCTGGTGTGATGTTTTCTGACGAGTCCAGGTTTAGTTTGCAGTCTGATTCTCGCCGGACTTTCATATGGAGAGAGCCAGGTACCCGTTACCACCAAGAGAACACCATTGAAAGACACCGTTACGGTGGTGCAAGATGGCTCGTTTGGGGAGGAATTATTCTTGGTTCCAGAACTGACCTGCATGTTCAGAGTGTAACGATGACAGGCCACATCTATCGGGATGTCATTCTGGAACAACATGTACGTTTGTTTTGGGGCACCATGGGTGCTGAATTTCTGTTTATGGATGACAACGCCCGTCCTCACCATGCAAACATTGTAGACGAATGCCTTCAATTGGAGGATATCACCCGTATGGATTGGCCAGCATACTCACCGGACTGAATCCAATAGAGCATGTGTGGGATATGCTTGGCCGACGAATTGTAGCCCGTCAACCCCCCTCCCACCTGTCAACCGGAACTTCGGAGGGCATTGCTTGATGAGTGGTGTAATATTCCCCAAGATCTGATAGATAATTTGATACTCAGCATGCCTAGGCGTTGTAAGGCCTGTATTGCATCGTCCGGGAGACATACTCCATATTAACCATCATACTAACCATGTTATACTGTTTTTTGTAAATAGGTTCTTTTTGAAATTTGCTCGAGGGAGTAAAAATCGCAATTTTTATTAATTATGTCAAACATATAGCATCTGTTTTGCTGTTTACCTTTTGTTTAATAAATAGACTTTACAAATAAGTCAAATTTGTTTTGCTTCTGTATCTTTCTTTGCCTGAACTTCATTATCCTTAATTTATGGACATGAGTGTACATCCCATACAGACCCTGTAAGTCCTTCACATACTACTACATATTACTTTTCTACTATTAATTCATCAAAAACATAGACTGAGATGAGTTTAAAAAAAGTTTGTCCCTGCCACCAATCTATAACTCTTGTTATGTGCACCTGAATGGATATGCACTATCTATTGGATGCCTGCTCTCGACACGTTAAAGGATGTATAAATGATTTTCAAAACGGAGTTAACAGATTTAGGGTAAACATTTCTAGAAATTTCGTTTTTCACATTGACTAACTTTTGGTTTTGTTTGTTGCTCTACGGTCACCTTGTGCTCCCGAGGGCTAAACAGACCGGGACCTACAGTTTAGCGCGGATTTCGAAGCCTTCACAGACATTCATGCCACCTCCAGGTTTCGAACCTGGAGCCTGTGGTACCAAAGGCCAAAGCGCTAGCCAATTGGCCATCAGGCCGCCTAATTTTTAGCTTTGTTGGACAGTTATTTTGACTTGTGGAATGAGCTTCTTCTTTTACATTGGACCAATCTAATAAATAGTACATTAAAGAATGAATTAAGTTAAAGAATGTATTTATACAATCCAATGATTGCATTCATGAATGTGGTAGAATTAATACAGTAGTACAGGGTACCAATTATTACAGAAATGATTTACGTCTTATTTTTACGTCTTATTGTTATTTATTTACGTCTTATTGTACGGTACGTTTTATTTTTATTCTTTCAATCCTACTAACGTCGAATCGTTTGCTGATTAAAGATGCAAGAAAATTTCAACACACATAGAATTTCAAGTATAATTATGGCTGGACAGAGCACGTATCACTATATATATATATTAAATGTGGGCCTGAATGGCAGAGCGTCTGGCGCTCGGTACCACAGGTTTCGGGTTCAAGTCCCGGCGGTGCCATGGATGTTTGTAGTGGTTCGGAATCCACTTTAAACCGTAGGTCCCGATCTAATAAGATCGTAGAGCGTTGACGGGGCATTGCTACTCCGCATCCGTGGCTTATCTTCAAGTGACACGCGGCCACTGGGTAATGCAAAGTGAGTACGTCTGCGCAGCGCTTGCCTTAAGGCATCCAAGACCAAGCTGTCTAAGTGTTTGCCAGCTGCATTGGAACAAAAAATATATATATATTAAATGTAATTGAGACTATATACTTTCAAATTGTTGTTGCAACACAAATTGCATATTAAATTCCATATCCTGCATAAATGATATAAGATTCAATAATTTTCAATTAGATTCAAAATTCTATAATTAATAATAATATGCTGCACATGGACAATATCTACATATTGCAAGGAAAAGTATTATTTGTCTTAAAAACGATTTTCAGCAAATCATGAGTTTTATGCTTGATAATAATTACAAATTTTTTTAACAGGAACAATTATAGATCTACAGCTTATGAGGACAATGTACATTCGTATGAAATGCATAGATGGAATAAAAATAGTTTCTAGATGTTGTATTAGTCAAACTATTCCAATGTTTCTTTTATAAACTACATATTAAATTTATTAAGAAAACAAGTAATATAAAAAAAAAAAATAAAGTCAATTTCTACTTTTTTTCACTCTATTGCGGAAAGTCCTTCATAAATAATTTTCATTCTTTTTTAAAGTTTATATGGCGCCCTCTATTGGTAGATACATGCAACTTAAATCTAAAAAAACTAAAATTAATTAATTAAATTTAATTACTGAATTAATATTTTGCAAAAACTGTATTAACATCAAAGTGTCATCCACTACAAGTTCAAAAAATGTATTTGAACTTGAGTGGATGAATAAAAAGGAATTTTTTATGACCGATTGAAAATTTGAGCAAGATGTATATAGGGAGAGTGTGAGCTAATAGAAGGAATTGAACAAATAAAAATATAATAACAGATTAAAATCTAGCATAATAGGATAAAATAAAATAACAGCAACAAAATCAAGTATTTTTTCCTTTTATAATGGAAATATTTATCGTTGTTATGTCTTCGTTAAATGCTTTCTAAGTTGGTTAAAAATTTAATGGTTAAATGGATTAAACTAATACTGGATACACTAAATATAATGACAACTAAGTTAACCGGATTACACTAAATATAATGACATTAATATTAAACCCTATAATAATAAGAATATTGGAATAAGTAATAAAAAAAATGAAAAAATTTACACTGCTACATTTATTTGTATATTGTTTGTTTTACAACAGAGAGCTATTAAACAGATTACATTTATTGCTATTCAACCATTCAATTCCGAACTTCTTCGTTTTATTTCCCTAGGCTTGATAATATATTTTATTAGCATATAGACAGCGAAATATAGTGCATGAACATAATTTACAAATCCATCGAACATGATTTTTCTTTAGTCATTCATATAGCTTAAAGGAATGATATAGGAGTCTGGAGCGAGCAATAAACCCAAAGCTCTTTACTAGTATACGGATATTTTTTCCAATAGCTAACTGGGGTAACTTTTGCTGCCGTTAATAAATTAAAATAAATTTTATTATTAATTTATTTTATTTAAAATATATACTCCTTAGAGAAACACTCAAAGTATTTATAAATTTACTTCCATTTTTTTCCTTAAATGTTTGAAATAATTATACATTTTTATTGCAGAAAAGTATTAAAAAAACGTTTTTTACAATTAACACATTTTATAGAAATTTTTTCTACTGAAGGACACTGATGCATTAAATCTTCTCTATAAATCTTGTAAAAATATATTGGTAATAAATTTATGTATTGGTTATTGATAATACCGATAATTAATTCATGGAAGGCTATCTATTATTAGGAATATATTAATAATAAATGCATTAATATTAAATTGATGTATTTGTTATAAAAATATATTGGTGATAAATGTTTTAAATGTTGTAAATTTTAAATCCAATGTGTGGTATAGGGGTATTTTGTCGAGTAGCTTTCTGGGTCTAACTTAAAACACATTCAAAAGATGAACACTCAAAATATTTATCCATTTACTTGTTTTTTTTTTCTGAAATATTTGAGAAAAATTATATCTTTTTATTGTAGTAGGATATAAAAAATATTCTTTGCAATCAGCACATTTTACATAAATTTTAGTTTACTGAAGAACACTAATGTATTAAATTATTTTTATCAATTTTGTAAATATATATTGGTAATAATTTGACGTATTTTTTATTGAAAATGTAATATTGATGAGGAATTGGTGGAATAGAAAGATATTTATTAATAATAAGGAAATGATGTATTTGTAATAAATTGAGGTATTGGTTATAAATATATTGGCAATAAATGTGATTCTTGCAAAACTTAAACCTAAAGTTCTATACTGGTATTTTGTCCAATAACTTTCTAGGGTAATAATATAAGGGGTTTGGGGTCAAAAATAATTATATATTTATTTTTTTTCAAATGTTTGAGAAAAATTATGTCTTTTATTGTAGCAGAATATGAAAAATTTCTTTGTAATCAATTCCTTTAATATAAATTTTGGTCTACAGAAGAACACTGATGTATTAAATTGTTTTTATCATTCTTATAAAAATGTATTGGTAATAAATAGATGTATTGATTATTGAATTATAATATTGATATGAATTGATGGAAGGATATTTATTATTAATAAGGAATTGATGTATTACTAATAAATTTATGTTTTGATTTAAAACAGATATTACAATAAATTAATAATAAATATATTGGAAATAAATGTTTTGAATCTTGTAAAGTTTAAACCCAAAGCTCTGTATACGGGTATTTTGTCAGATAGCTTTCTAGGATAATTTTGTCTTATTAATAAATTAAGATATTTTTATTTTAAAACTAATTTAAAATACATTCTTTAGATGAACATTCAAAATATTTATACATTTACTTGTTTTTACTCAAATGTTTGAGAAAAAATTTTGTCTTTCTATTGAGTAGAATATAAACAAATATTATTGGACATTGATGTATTAAATTGTTTTTATCGTCTACTATTGCAATTCCTTTCTTTATAAAACGTTTTGGTTTTTACTTGTTAGAAATATATACTACTGTGAAGATACAATTTTTTTATTTCATGAAAATCATTTTGTTTTCAATAAAATATCATTATTTATGTATGTTATAAAATATAACCTTACATAAATAAATTTACTTTTGATACAAATATTCCTCTAGCCAATTTCCAAAGTATCCAAAAAGTATTGGCTAATCTCTATCTAAGAATACATTGCTTTTATAAAGAATTATTTACCACAGACACTGTTTTCAAAAGTAATAAAATTAATTCAAAATTGTTCGAGATCAGTTTATTTTTGATTAAATTATATCTAAATGTTTAAAATACAAACAATTTTAATATGTATTTATATTTATGTACTTAGAATGCTACTTCAGAAAAAAATATAAAAAATTTGCAGTATCGATTATTTGATTTATTATTCATTGAAATGCATGAAAATGATTTTAATAAAGAAAAATTTTAATATTTAAATATTTTACAGTAAAAAGAAATGTAATTTTGACATAGTACTTGCATTTTGTAACAATATGTGATTAGTGCTGATTGTTACAATTATATAACGCAGTAGTGTCCAATGCATCTTTAAAGTTAGATTGCCCACATTTGAAGGAACAAATATTCCTATCTTGAATGGTACTTGAAATATCATAATTTAACAATCTGTTAATTTAAAAATGAATGTTTATAACTGTTAGTAATTAAAAATTTTAGTAAATATTTTTTTCCTAATTTGTCATCATGAAAATAAATAAAAAAAAGTCGTAGCATAATATTCTTAGATTTCTTTTAATGCAGAACTTATTTAAATCGTTTATTAGGGCAAAAAAAATTACGTATATATATATATATATATATATATGTAGCTTTTTTCCCGAGGGAAGAGATATAGTATTTCTGTTCCCCAGGGGAAAAGAATGTATATTCTTTAACAAGAGTATAATAACAAACTATCCCTCAAATCTAACAGCAGATAACAGCAGTGTCGTGGACATTTATACTACATGATATTAACGTTTGGTTCTAATGGTGACTAATCTCTGACTGTGGAGAACAACCGGTCACTCAAATCTGACAGCAGATAATATGTGTCTTGGATAATGACACATCAGGAAATTAGCGATTGTCTGCTCAACCTTCACAGGTTGAAATTATTGCAGATGGAATATGGACAAAGTCATTAGTTGCTACAATCGTGACTGGTTATAGACCATGGGCTCAGTGGAATGTCCACTAGGAAGCTAGTTCACTTCTCATTGGAGACGAAGTGCCCACTCCAATGAGGAGTGAGGGAAGCTGATTCGCCCCTCCCTTCTTGACGGAGTTTCTTAAAGTGACGTTTTTGGAGAAAGATCAGAAGGATGTACTGCGACGATTCGCCAAGAAATGTTTTTTTCCTTTTCTGTGAAGTAGTTCAACAGGCCGGAGATTCGGCTTAGCTGCAAAGTGATTCTCTTCTGGTTTCATGTATCACGCCGGGTGATAATTAATACACTAAATATAATTAATCGTCGTAGATTCGAGAACTTTGAAAATCTCTGACTGTGGAGTAAACTGCACTTGTTAATCTAATTTATATCTTTAATCTTCATTTCTATACAGTTCTGTGTATATATATATATATACCGAGTGATCAAAAAGTCAGGACGAACTTTAAAATGAATAATTCGAAAACGAATCAAGATACAAAGATACGGTTTGAACCAAACGAATGGAAAAGAAACCGGGTTTTGTGTGGCAACGAAAAAATAAATAGTTCTGTTGGCGACCAACAGATGGCGCTGTCGGATTTCTGATGTAGGATTATGCAAAGCAACAAGTGATATAAAAGGAACAACTGCAGCAGGTAATGGTAGTCGTAGCTTGTATGCATCGAAATGCTGTCCATAGTTGAGAAAGCCCTTAGTTAAACTTTATTATAAGAATTCGAAAGTGCCACTGCGGCATTGCGAGCATATCGCTACATGAAAGGTATGCGAGATAGCAAAGGACCAATAACATCTTCTGCATTCAAGAAAATGATGAAGAAATTTGAATCTACAGGTTCTTTGGCGTCACGTCAAAGAAGTGGACGTCCCTCAACAGCCGCTGCTGTTACCACGACAGTGGAGCAAACGGTGCAATCCATGTCGGCGGTTGCTGCACATGGGGAGTGCAGTGCTCGAGAAGTTTCGAGGCAGACGGAGTGTCGTACGGCAGTGTCTGGAAAGCATTGCGAATAACTCTGAAACGGTATCCCTACAAGTTGCAACATAAGAACATAGAACTGAAACCTCCTGACTTCGACTTTCGCCGAGGTTTTGTGAATTTGGTATTCAATAAGATGGAAGAGCAGCACGATTGTCTTCCCACTGTGCTTTGGACAGATGAAGCGCATTTCACGCTCTCTGGCGCTGTTAACACCCACAATCGTCGAGTGTGGTCCACAAAAAAATCCACATGCATTTGTTGAGGTACCCTTGCAACAGCCTAAAGTGACAGTCTGGTGTGGCTTCACTGCTGATTTCATAATTGGTCCATTTTTTTTCGAGGAAGTCACACAGGCGAGTTTCAAAACAGTTTCTGTCACTGGTCTGTGATATGTAGCACTGTTACAGAACAATATTATTCCTAAACTGCAAGCGCGACAGGCACTCCAAACAGTCACCTTTATGGAAGATGGGGTACCACCTCATATTGCTCTGCCTGTGCAACGTCTGCTACGCTCAACATTTAGGGGAGGATCGCATTATCAGTCGCTACTTTAATCACGCATGGCCTCCAAGATCGCCCGATATGACACCCTGTGACTTTCGGCTGTTGGGATTCTTGAAGTCAAAAGTGTACACGCGACCAACCGGCATCACTAGCAGCACTGAAAGATGCCATCCGCCAAAATGTGTCTGCCATAACGTAAGAAATGCTACTAAATGCTGTGAGCGGTGTGGTGACTCGTCTTACAGCTGTACTTCTGAATGATGGACAGCACATTGAACATTTACTGTAGTACTCATTAACTGTAATTAAGCTGACTTGTAAGTTGTGAACATTTTTTCATTTGTAAATCATCTTTTGGTGCAATAAAACACTATAGCGCCATCTGTTGGTCGCCAACAGAACTATTTTTTTTCGTTGCCACACAAAAACCCGGTTTCTTTTCCATCCGTTTGGTGCAAACCATACTATCTTTGTATCTTGATTCGTTTTCGAATTATTCATTTTTAAAGTTCGTCCTGACTTTTTGATCACCCGGTATATATATATATACATATAACTGTTGTAAATAAAAATTAAAGTGCATCGATGAACCTGAAAGTGGCCCTCTTCTGAAAGCCGTTATGGTCTAGTATGGGCAGAGATGCCATATCTCTAACATATAAATAAAATAAATGACTTAGCACATTGGAATATTTCTGTAGCTATGAAGACCATATACTTCTGATTTTATCTTTTTAATAATAATCTTTAATGAGTTTACACAATTTAAAAAAAAAAGTAAATTTATTATATTAAAAAATATAAAATAAAATAAATAAATAAAATACACGACAATGAATTTGGACTTTCTAAATTATTACCATTTGTTTCATTTTTTTTTTCTGGAACACAATTTTAATGAGCACAAAAAAATCTTTTTAGAAAACAAAGTTAACAAAACCACTTTGTAAAAATAAACAAGCATTGTTTAATTATTTTTCTAACATTCAAACGCACCAAACAAATTCTGAAATTTCATTTATTAGAATTGATAAATAAGAACAATATGTTTTTAATTTAATATTTTTTTACAGTTGACTGCAGTTTTCATGGATTTCATATCACGAAAGATATTATGTTTTTTTCTTGCTATTTATTTATTATTAATATTGAATTTTCAATTATTTTTAGAAAAAGCAGCAAAACAGTGTAATATTATATAAAATAATAATTTTTTTTATTATCTATATGCCAATAAAATATACTATCAAGCCTAGGGATATAAAAAGGAAGTTCAGAATTGAATGGCTGAACAATAATAAGTGTAATCTGTTTAATAGCAATATTGTAAAATATACAACGTAAAAAAAATTTAGCAGGGTAAATTCTTCCATTTGTATTATGTAATAAAAATATTTTTCTCATTATTACGTTTAGTATTATTTTCGCCATTATATATAGCATACAATAAACCATTTGATTATTATATCAATGAATAAAGCATTTAACAAAGACATAACCGTGATAAATAATTTCCATTATAAAAGAAAAAAAAAATACTTGATTTTTTTTATATTTTTACGGTTATGTTAGATTTTATTCTGTTATTATATTATTATTTGTTTTCTTAATGAGTTTTAATATTGAAGTACGTTTAATCAAAGAAATGTTGAAGTACTAAAGACTGTTTGTTGGTACTATAAAAGGGTGAAAGATGCTAAATAAACATTTTGTGTCTGTTTATAAAAAATAAAAAGTTTATTTACTTTATCTTGCTAAAAATGAGTGATATGACTAAAAATTTTACTAAAAAATTGTTTTATATTCTTGAACTAAGAGAAAATTGTATTTCGTACCTAAAAGGGCGCAAATGATGCTTTAAATAAACTTACTTTGTGTCCTGCTTATAAAATTGATATAAATGCATATTTATTCGCATTTATTTATAACCTATAATATAATCAGTGACATCATTAACAGCAATTACATAATTTTTTTATATTCTTGAACTAAAAAAAAAAAACTGTGAAATATATCTTTAAAGTCTTGCAAGTATTTAAAGATAAAAATTTTTGCTTTTTATTTTTTCATGAAAAAGTAATAAATATTTAGAGGCATAAAGCTTACATCAGTGACTCATCTTGGTTCACTGACTGCAAAAATAAGATTTTAATTAAATAACAGTCTACAGCCATACATAACAAGCCACATTACTTTTTCTTTTGAATAAAACTGCCTTTTAAATTAAAAACTTGCTTTCTTTTTTATTATACTGAGAATGAAAAGGCGCAAATTATACAGCTCTAGCCATAAAATTAACAAAAACTAAACTAAAATACATTCTTTTAGAAACAAATAAGAGATGTTCAGGCTATAAAATACCCATTCAAAATGTTTGTACTAAAAGCGGACTATATAAAAGTCTAGACTTCTCTATCGTTGCTAATATTAAAAAAGCACAGTATAAACCGAGATAAATTTATTTTATTATTTTACCAACTATCATAACTTTGACCTTCTTTCCTTTGCCCTTGATATCACAGAAAAAGTAGCAGATACAGCATTACTTTAAGTAACCAGACAAGAGGTGGCTTTTTTTAAAGCGTATCAAATAAAATTAAAGTAAAAAATATTGAGGTTTATGAATACCGGGTTTATTATTAGAATTGAAGATATATAGCAGATTCAGCGTTAACCAGAGTGTACACAATGGGACTTGCTACACTGTATGAGCATCTTACCACCAAACTTTTGAATAAAGAGAGTCAAAAGTGCTATCGGGGAATCCTAACCCTTTTTATGAAACACAATAAATGATTTTCTGGCGTACAGATTTACTGCTCTCCTCGACAACGCCATTTGACTGAATGTCACTTGCTGAGATTTGAACTCTACTTTCTTAACCGTCAACATAACGAACTATCAACAAACCACTCAGGCCTTAATGGATAAAAATATGTAAAAAAAATTTCATTCAAATTTATAACAATTGTATAAATTATTTAAAAATTTAAGGGAAAAAAACGGAACCACACCTCCAACGTCTATTTATAAATTACCTTTATATAAATTGAATTGCCTTTGTATTCATTTTGTATGAATTGTCTTTGTAATAAATTGAAAATACTTATTATTGTTTTATTATAAGTATTTTCAAGAACATAAATATAGCCCATTTTATAATAACAATAACAATAATATAAAAGGCTACTACTATTATATAGATTAATAGATTATTATATACATTAATATGCATTTAAAAGTAAAACATTATGCTTGATAAATACTTGTTAAAATATTTGTCAAATAAAAATTTGCATGATTAATTCTGCTTTCGTATACTAATAATTTTAATTGGTTTTGATTTATATAATAATGATGAATAATAATTTTCTCAGAATTACGCATTATTTTGAAACCTGTAATTTGTTTTACTTTTTAATATGTCTTTGTTGATCGACAAAGCTAACGTTAAATTTTAAACCGTATTTAGTAATTAATAGAAATATGAAAAACAGAAGCACATATTTTGTATATAAAATGATAATGCTGAAAGTTTTTAGGCAAAAAAATAGGAAATTTTTGTAGACTTGTGATAAGATGTTGCCCCGATCATTTGAACCATCACATAAGTGTCGAATTCACAAAGTCGAAGCTTTAAATTTAATAAAAAACTTTATTTGAAAAGTAAAATTTTTTATCTATGAATTTCTTGATCTTTGATCTTCTATTTTCAATCGAAAACTTTCTTCCCACGCTTAAGTCAAACAGTCTAAAATGTGGACGACAAAGATAGACGAAACAAAATGACGATCATGAAGGCGGGAATGAAAAAATATTCAAAGACAAACAGAAACATTGTTGCCATTTCATAATATCAAAGGTGATATCACTTTCTGAGTTGGTGTTGCCAATCCCCTCAGTTTCAAAATAAAATATTCATATGAATATTAAAATAGAATGTCTTGCATAATATTGATATTTCAAAATATGCTCTAACAGTGAATTTTTAACTGCACCATGACATAAGTGTTCGAATTCATAAGCTTTACATTCTTAAGCTTTACATAAGCTTTAAATATTTATCTTGAACTTCGTAATATATAAAGTTCAATGAAAATAGTTTGCCTATTGAAAGATAAAAAAATACAAGGTATAATATTAGCAAACAAAGTCTGATATACTTCGAAGAATATCGACATCATTTTTCAAGCTTGAAAATGTCGATGTTAACAGAACGGAAATGACATCATATCCCAGCACCCATTGAATTATTACATATTATTTAATTTAGTATTTTAAAGCAGAATACTTGCAATTTTTTTTCATTTTATTCTAAAAAAACATTAGTAGCATTTAGTGAAATATTTTCATTCATCTTTGATTATAATATTGCAGTATTATTTAATTGTAAATGAATATCGCTGTGATTTGTTATGTTACGGTAAATACTATATAAGAAACGTTAAGCACTTTAAGAAATAATTTTAAAAAAAAATTGTTCATATCAAAGTTGCAAGTAAATGGCAGAAAATCCACTCTAAAAAACTGATCATCAAGAAAGATTTATTGGATTGTAATGAATTTTTTATGAAAAATCTCTTAATTTTAATAATTGGAGTTCCAGAGCATCAATGCTGTGTAAAAAAAAAATTAAATTTTGCGGCATAAATTGCATTGAAATTTAATTCTATCGGTTCACTGTTACTGTATTATTGCCTTGCAGATGAGTATGCACATAGTACTTGCATATATCATATTGACGGAAGACCTGCACTTGAGCTAATATAAGCACGGTCATCAAATCGAAAGATCTTCTTACATATGCATGAGAGCGATGCCGCCACACTACAGTGTTGGCAGGAATGGTTGGAACCATAGCAGAAAACAGCTTCACCATGTTTTTAGATGTATAGATGAGATATAAAGTGAAGACAGAATGATCGATAGAGCAGCTCTCATAGTACTCATTCGGACACCCCATCTTGATGGATAATTTTCTTACTTTTGAGTGTAGCTGATATTTAAAAATAAAGAAAATTTTAGTTGAATTACTGAAAAAAATTACGATTATAACCCTGTATCCTCCTACTCACTACAAGAGCATCCTCTATAGCTTTCAGGTTAAATGGTTAGTTGGCCTACAGACTCTCAAACGGAGAGGAAGTATATTTCGAGCACCCTGCTCGTAGCCGAATATCTTCGGATTAGAAGTGGAATCCTTCTATGAATCCATAATTATGTTTTAAATGTATTAAAAATTGTATGTCTCTAATTATATGTGTAGGGTGTTCTCAAACCTGTACCTCAAGTTTTTCAACCCAATCACACTCAGTTACAATCTGGTTATCAATCTGCACACTAGACAATTCAATTTATTCGTGGATAATCCTCATGTTAAATGTGTACAGGGTGTTCCAGCGCCAGTTTTACGAACTTCTAGAAGGAGCAAGTTACACGATTCGGAATCACATAGCAATATAGGTTTAGGGTTGAATGTGATTTCTTCAGACAGTAGTGTACACAGAGAATACAAGGAATTAAAGGACGCCGCACAAAGGAATATGTGGTTTATTAATTAATTTACACCAATAAAAGTAGCATGGTCAAAAATGGATGTATGTCTTTTCCAAGCATAGTCGGAAGAACATCCAACAAGGTGCTCTTATAGCTTACATACTGGAACTTGAATTGTTCTCCATCGTGCTTTAGTGTGTACCACATTTGGTCTTCTTCTATATCCGAAGTCCATCACGTTAGTTCATGATTAATTAGTGAAGATTCTCTTGGGGGATGAAAGTTTCTCTATTGAAGTTTCCTTTTAATTTGGATATTGTCGCCTTACATAGATTATAGGGCTGGAAGTGCATCTCACCAGACATCCTTGCACGCACATCTCATCAAATATCCTAATTGGCATATTTGTTGCACTTTGGAATCCCATATGATAGGTTCATATCCATTAACTCTGCATTTGCATGATCAGCTAGCCTATTACTGTTGTGTCAAATGAAGGATTTCTACGAGAATACCTGGAAATTCAGCCACCATGCAGAGCAGTGAAAGCATTTCCTACTAATGTCATGTCTAATTTTAATTTATTCCTCTAAGAAGTTTGTAAACCTGATAAAAACACATCCTGTACACTGTTGTAGGACAGTGAAACACGGTAATTTTCGTAGCCATATCAGTTGGCCATACAGTTGGAAGAAAAAAAAATGAATTGAACCTTAAGCCTGCTCTACCAATGGCCAATGGCCTTCCAATCTCTTGGAAGATGAAAATTTCTCACATGTAGTTGATAAAGTTTCTTTTTTCCTTTAGATATTGCTGGTGTACATAGTGGCTATGGCTGCGTGGGTGTCTCATTCTTGCAAGTATAAGCACTAGGTTAGTATTATCCCTTAGCCCAGCATTTGTATGATCAGCTATCCAATTACTGCTGTCAAATGAAAAATCTCTACGAAAACACCTTGAAATCCCGCAACCGTACAACGCGATGAAAGCATTTTAGATTATCCTTGTTGCATGATTCTGAGATGTCTAATTCTAATCTATTCCTCTTAGAAGTTTGGTAACTTGAATTGTCCTGTACCCTCTTTATTGATGTATCCTATTTAGCCATCTTATATATCCGAAGTCAATACAGTTCATTCACGACTCATTTGGGAAAACTCTCTTGGAAGATGAAAGTCACTCCCATGAAGTTGAAGAAGTTTATTTTTCCCTTTAGATATTGCGGCGTACAAAGAGCTATGACTGGGAGTATCGTCTCCTTGCGTTTAAAAGCACTAATCGGCTTGAACATTTTATTTCGGAGAACCATAAGTTAGGTTCATATCTAATAGCTCCGTATTTTGTATGATCAGCTAACCTATTGCCACTTGTCAAATAAAGAATTTATACGAGAAAACTCTGAAATACCACAACCGATGAATCATTTCCCACTAATGTGATTCTGAGATGTCTAATTCTAATCTATTGCTCTTAGAAGTTTGTAAACCTGATAAAAACACAGCCTGTATAATGTTATTAACAGTGAAATATATCTTAACGGTAAATTTAGTGTAGCCATATTATCCATATCAGTTGTAAAAGAAAAAAAATGAAGTTTTTATACTATCGAAAACTGTCTGATATATCCCAAGGAATAACAACAGCTTTTCTTAACGGATAAAAAAGTTTGATATCTATCTTTACTCTAGTACCGAAAATATTCTCCACTCAAGCCTATTATGTTACAAAAAAGTATATTTTCCCTGGAGAGACGATCAACATGTGAATAGAAACCAACAGCTCTGAACACAATGAAGTTTCTCCAATGCTGCTGCAAATACTATCACACTTGCATGACAAAATACGTCCTTGGTAATGAATAATGGTGGGTAGCAAAGAAAGTGCTTCTTTGTTAAGTACTTTTCTCCAAAAATTGAGATGCGTCTGAATCTTTTATGACACTGTTGTCGTATAGACGATCATTTATCATTTTGTCCTTACTTTAACACAAAAATGGAATTATTTTAAATAGTATTTTTTACGCTGAAAGAAAAAAAAAATACTTTAAGGAAGAATATAGATAAATCGATGTTTTAAACAGAACGATTCAACTTATAAATGGTGGGGAAAAAGAAAAAAAAAATCGATTATTAAACAAAACTAAGTAGAAAGTAATTAAATCATATCACCAATTTTCATTGCATACATTTCGTCTTGCGAAGAATTTCTTACCGTGTTGAATGTTGAATAATAAGTAATTAAACTGTTTCATTCGTGTCACAAAATGAGTAGCTTTATTCTCAGTTAGTCTCAAATATTTAAATCTTTTACAATAATATACTTTATAGTATCTATACTATTTTATGACCTTTTCAGTTACCTAAATAATTATATATTTAACCATCGAAGCATTCATAGCTGGAAATTAAATTTATCATTTAAAAAATAAAATGTTAGAATATTTATAACTAAAGAATTTTGAAATTTTATTATATTTGTTGTTTTACTTAATTGATGTGGTACACTGTCAATTGTATCATTTCTATGGATTCTATTAATTTCAGTTTTTATGTTATTATTGTAAGATGCCTAGTAATAATTTCATAGGGTAATCCATAAAAAGTTTAAATGAATTATTTAGAAGAAATTATAATTATTTTATAATATATCTTGGCTTAAATCCATAAGAGAAGCTCAACTGAAAATATTCATGTCCATGTCAGATATGAACACAATAATTTGCTGGCCAGAATTCCCTCCCTTTGAATAAGGAAAGGTACTAATTTCGAAGGAAAAGATGATAAGAGGATATGAATGACGACACCTTTTAAAATTGATTTATCAAGTAAGAGGAATCAGTATATCAGGATAAAAGTGGTGGCAATGGAAAATACTGAATCTTCTATCTATCTACCATTTTAATGGCGAATGTTGTTAAGTCATAATGTCTGGCATTAGAAAAAACAGCATATAATATGC
Source organism: Caerostris extrusa (assembly GCA_021605095.1). Lineage (NCBI taxonomy): Eukaryota > Metazoa > Arthropoda > Arachnida > Araneae > Araneidae > Caerostris > Caerostris extrusa. The sequence goes on along the minus strand of BPLR01019098.1, from coordinate 36,499 downwards.
CCTTTTAAAACAACTACATATGATATATTCTGTAAAACAATTGGACATATATTTTTTCTAGTTAAAGACATGATGTATAAAATTTAGAATACTATCATAAAATTGAACAATGGTAATCGCAAAGACGTAATCAGTCTGAACTCTTATTTTTTAAAAATTTCAAGCCCTTTCTCATTTACTGAAATTATCCGAAAAGTTTACTTTAAATCCTTTACGTTAGCGTTACGTTAAATCTTTGAAACGCTAAATTATATGTTTAATCATCAAAAAGTTAAATTATGCATTAAATCATCTTCTTTTTCCATGACTAATTCCTAAATCATTAAGAACCATAAAGTTAGGATGACTTAACGTAACGTTAAATTATACGTTAAATCATAGTTTTTTACCATGACTACTTAATAAGTCATTTTAGAATCATCATCATAAGTAATCGCAATGAAAATAAAGAACTTGTATTGAACTGAAGAAAATTACGTTTTTATTGCATTAACTTGCTTTATTATTTATTATAAGATTACTAGGTTTAAAGTATTCTTAAAAGTATTGCTGATAATTGATTTAATTACGTAATCTTATCGTGATATTATAAGATTACGTGGTAATTAAATCAATGCAATATCAGCAATACTTTTAATAATACTTTAAACCTATACTTTCTTGTATTAATATAAATTCTGAGTTTTTATGGGAAAAAAAACAATATAACAATAACAATATTTATCTGTTCCATTGTCTATTTATCTGTTTTAGTTTATTTGAATATTTTTCTATCTGTTATTACAAAATAATGTTTTATTATTCAATATAACATTAACAATGTTTTGAAATACATATTCTCGGCATCGAATTTTTTTTTTGGAAAATATATAGTCAAAAAACAACATTTAAAAAGGATATTAAACAGTTTTTGCTATAAAGTATAAATAGCGCAAGCTTCTAACTTATAGCTTTTAATGACAAAAGTTTTCTTATACGACTTTTAGTTATTTTCGCTATTCAAACATAATAATAATAATAATAATAACTTTGAAACTTTGGTGAAATTTTGTGCTAGTATTAATTTGCTGGTGGTTAACTTTTTTAGAATGGCAAATATATAGGATAACATATATTCTAAAGATTTTAAATTTTTATTTGTACTGAACTTTAAATACTAGGATATAAAAAAATTTAGTTTTGTGTAAAGCAATCATAAAAAATTACCAGCATAATTATAGCGAGCCAGTATAGTTTACCAGTATTATTATTACCATATTATTGTAACTACTTAAAACCACAAAAATCAGAAGAAAAAACCCTATATGATCAGAACTGAAATTGTTAATCAAATAAACACAATAGAAGAATTTCATTCAATTCAATAGGCAATAATAGTAAGATACTAATGAATGAACACATCATTATTGGGTGGAGCTGAGTTAGTACAAAATACTTTCAGAAATCCTGAATGCCTGTTCGATATCGCTGCAATAAAGCTGTGCATTAATTAGGAATAGATGCCCAGCAAATCATAAATCTAATGGGAATGATGTGACTCAAATAACCTATGCAATCATGCACTTAATAGAGTCACTTTAATTGGTAATTATGCTCTACAATACATATAGTGTCGTATCCAAGGCCAATTCGAAATTCGATGCTTAAGACTCACTGCTTTAGAGGAATTAAGGTATTGTGCTTTGGAGGAGATAAACCCAATAAGTGAAAAAAATTAATTTAAATATTGGAATAATTAATAACTTTTTATTCTTTTGACGTTTGAACTTATTTGATTGTCAGACTTGACCACGAGAATGATTTATGTGATGCAACTAAAAGGATTCTTGACTCAATATTTAAAAAAAAAAAAAAAAATTAGAAACATTCTATTTCAGATAGTTCCATTTTTTTACGTAGTTGTAGTGCTAACTTCTGCGCAATAAGACGGCAATTGTGATCATTTGCTGCATTCCTTAATTTGAAAATCGAGTGGAAAATAGAAAATCGAAGATTTAGAAAACAAAAATCTCTGAATAGAAAATGATGTACACACAAATATAATTTCATGAGATTTGAAATTATTAAAAAACATTTGAAATCACGTCAACTGTCTAATAAGTGTAATTAGGGTGCAGGAAGGCTTAGATTCACAGGTGACAACAACTTCCTACAAAAACCTAGAGACTCGATAGGGAATCAAACAGTGGATAAAATTATCTCTCATTTATAGCCATACCTGGTACATACAATGACGTTAAGTTTAAAATCCTTCTGGTAGGTAATGCTCTCCATTCTTTACACATTAGTGGCTTATTCATGGTATATATAAATAAATATATATATAAGGTATCATATCGATATCAATCATATCGTTCAATTTCTCTGATGTGATAGGCCTGGCATGATGATGCATCGGTGTTATCATTTTCAGAAGTCTGTCAGTGGTGTCATATTTTTCATAGTGATATTATATCATATACTTTCAAATTTTCGAAGTCTTCCTCATCTGAGGAATAAATCCAATGTTTTAAATTCTATGGTATCTATTCTAGTTTTTTAAATATATAAGTACACTCATGTCCATAAATTAAGGATAATGAAGTTCAGGCAAAGAAAGAGACAGAAACAAAACAAATTTGACTTATTTGTAAAGTCTATTTATTAAACAAAAGGTAAAGAGCAAGAAAGATGCTATATGTTTGACATAATTAATAAAAATTGCGATTTTTACTCCCTGGAGCAAATTTCTAAAAAGAACCCATTTACAAAAAACAGTATAACATGGTTAGTATGATGGTTAATATGGAGTATGTCTCCCGGACGATGCAATACAGGCCTTACAACGCCTAGGCATGCTGAGTATCAAATTATCAATCTGATCTTGGGGAATATTACACCACTCATCAAGCAATGCCCTCCGAAGTTCCGGTTGACAGGTGGGAGGGGGTTGACGGGCTGCAATTCGTCGGCCAAGCATATCCCACATATGCTCTATTGATTCAAGTCCGTTGAGTATGCTGGCCAATCCATACGGGACATATCCTCCAATTGAAGGCATTCGTCTACAATGTTTGCACGGTGAGGACGGGCGTTGTCATCCATAAACAGAAATTCAGCACCCATGGCGCCCCGAAACAAACGTACATGTTCTTCCAGAATGACATCCCGATAGATGTGGCCTGTCATCGTTACACTCTGAACATACAGGTCAGTTCTGGAACCAAGAATAATTCCTCCCCAAACGAGCCATCCTGCACCACCGTAACGGTGTCGTTCAATGGTGTTCTCTTGGTGGTAACGGGTACCTGGCGCTCTCCATATGAAAGTCCGGCGAGAATCAGACTGCAAACTAAACCTGGACTCCTCCGTAAACATCACACCACACCACTGTTGAGGTGTCCACAATGCATGCTCTCTACTCCAGGTTAATCGCAGGTGAGAGGTGAGTTGCGGTAAGTGGAACACATCTGACAGGCCTACGAGCATATAGACCAATGTGCCCTAAGCGTCTGTACACAGTCGGCCTTGAAACTCGTATCGTAGCTGAAGAGAGCTGACGAGACAGGTCTGATGCTGTGCTCCGTCTGTTTCTTTTGGCAGCAACTGCTAAATACCGGTCCTCATTCGGCGGTTTAACTCGGGGGCGACTGTGCTGTAACATCTACTCACATTACCATCTTCTTGGAATCGTTGCCAAAGCCTGCAGATGACACTCTGGGCGATTCCAAGTTCCACGGATACTTCCAGCTGGGTACGTCCACATTCCAGTCGTCCGATAATTCTACCACTTAAAAAATCATCCAAATGCTTCCTTTGTGCCATAACTATGCGGTTATTGCACTGAAAGGCTTTTAAAGCGCTTGTGAACAATTTTACTTCTTTGCCACCATTCCTTATAAACCCCTCTCTTACACTCTCGTCATTGTGACGTACTATCCGCGCCATCTGGAGGTTTCCTGTAATTTGCATATTTTTCTTCAAGATGTGTGTTGATAATTCTACAGGTGAAATTTTTATTTTAGAGTTCAATTTCTGCAGGATTCTGAATTATCTTTAATTTATGGACATGAGTGTAATACACAAGGTCCACTGATGCATAGAAAAAAATGTGATTTCATTAATTCCTTTCAAAAGGGATTTGGTCTCAGAAGACGCATTGTATAAAAGGATGAAATCAAGTGAAATCACTTTACCTTTTTGTGTAAGGATTTATTTTTTTCTTATGTAAGAAAAGTTGACGATATGGCATTACTTGTTCTTATGTGGTATCACAAACCAAATGCCTTTTTGTTTCTCCTGACATATGCTGAGATTTGGAGGTTAAAAATCAAACTAAATGTGCTGCAGGATTTGGATACTAGATTTAACGCCATCCAGTAAAATAATGGATTTCTTATAACTATCTTTAGATGGAATTACCTGGAGACCGGGTTAAGACAAGTTAATTGCTCTATAACTTCAAAAGAAAATTTTTTTGAAACATATTGTTTCTTCACTTATGTTACGAAAAAAAAAAGCTGATTTATTAAAGTGGATTTACCTATCATAAAGAGATCATCAAGTTTGGCTGTTTAATTGGTCTCACTAAGAATGAAAACTGAAAGGAACGTAAAATTATCATAAACTATTAATAAAAGTTTATGATAATTACAATTATTAATTTATACATTCAGGAAATAAATTAAAAATGCACAATCTGTACAAGTAAACAATGATTTTATAACGAGTTGTATTTTAATATATTTTATGTATATTAGCAATTATTTTCCCACTTTTGGGTTTGCTATTACTCAAACACAGTTCTCAATCAGCTGCTGCTTATAAAGTTTTATTATGAAAATATTTTGTAAATCCTTAAAATTGCGTATCTTTGATATTATATAAATTGTTAGTTCTTATAAATTAGTTAATTGTTAGTTATTTTTTTCAATTCCTTCTATTAGCTCACATTCTCCCTATATATATCTTGTTCAAATTTTCAATCGTTCATAAAATACTTCTTATTCATCCACTCAAGTTCAAATACATTTTTTAACTTGTAGTGGATGACACTGGATGTTAATACAGTTTTTTTTAAATATTAATTCATTCATTAAATTTAATTAATTAATTTTATTTTTTTAGAATTAAGTTGCATATGTCTACCCATAGATGGCGCCAGATAAACTAAAAAAACAAATGCATGAAAATTATTTATAAAGGACTTTCTGTAATATAGTGAAAATAAAAGTAGGAAATGACTTTAAAAACATTTTTTATATTACTTGTTTAAAATTTTTTACCTATTGATGCATTGCATTAAAGGCTTTACTCTATAAAAATATGCAGCACGAGAGCTATATAAGGCAAAAGATTAAAAATACAGCAGTTGGCATTTTTGACGATATGCTGGGGAAATGTGGGGCATGGAATTTTCCCTGAAATTGGGGAAAGGCACGTGACAGCTATTATCTTAACTAGTTTGCGGAGACAATATAACGAACTCTTAATATCATTCTAACAAAAGACATATAAGGTCGGAAAGCAACATTAACTGAAATGTTACTTTCAACGAGTCAATTGAGATATTGCCAGTGATGTGGTGATTTGGCGAATTTATCAAGGAGATTTTATTATCAATTGATCTGCGAATGTTTTGCCACTTATTTAGCTTGCACTCATTTAATAATTAAAGCTTTGTATAAAACCCTTTTTTCTTTTTACAAGTAAACTGAGTTTTATTACAATTTAACATTTCATGTACAATAAAGTTGAACAATCCACAGATGATTATTTAGTTTCAATATCTTGCAATATGTATACTAGTGTAAAACCTTGATACAATAAAATTAATATGCTTTTTCTTTGTAAGAGATTTTCATTTGTAAGATATTTTACTTAGCTGTAAAATATTTCCCAATCATACAGGAGAAAAAAAAAAACTACATAACTTTTTAAATCGGAGATAAAAAAATAATCAGTAATCTGTATGACCCAAACTTTGTTATATCTCTTATTTATGTATATTTCAGTAAATAAATAAAAACAATACAAAACAAGAAAATCTTAATTTATGATGTTTCAGTGGTTATTTAAGATTATACAACATTGAAGTAGGAAGAGACTCGGAAATTTTTGTTGAAGAACTTTATCGAGAGAATCAACGAGGAAATAAATAACATATCTTGCTTCAGACATATTTTTGTTGCTGATTATGACTTCAGTAAAATATGATATGAGTTGAAAAGATTCTTTGAAAGTGGTGTAAGTCCATTTTTGACATAAAGGTTATTATTGGTAACAATGAATACAATATGCTATGAACTTTTATCTATAAACAGTTCACCCAAAAATTCCTTTAACTTTTTCATTATTTTGTCAATATAATATACGTATTAACAAATAAAATAATATATTAACAAATATAATTACTTTGAAAGTGTTTAAGTTCACTTTGCGTAAAGTTCAGAAATTATACTATTTAATTTCTCTACCTCATACTATTATACTATTACATATTTAATTCAGAAATTATACTACATGATTTCTCTACTTCATTTTTTATATGTGTGGCAACACTGTTAATGGCATAAAAATTTCCTTCGTTCTCTGTAATTTTAATGTTTGGTTTTGAATCATGGACAGAGGGGGACTCCAGAGATAGAGTTGAAAATGTTATTAGAAGAGTGTTCTGTTTGTTCACCATATAAAATGTTGTATAAAACTTTATTTGATGAAAATGGGGAGTTTAAAATACTAGATTTATCTCCCAGTTGAGGAAAGCTGCGAAATATGAAAATATATAATATAATATCAATATGAAAATATAATACCACTGCCAGACTTCTTAAAATGATAGCATTTTTATATCATACCAAGCCATCACACCCGAAAAATTCAACGATGTGATTTATCTGTTATCTTATATTCTTCCAACACAGGATTCGAAGGATTCCTTCACCTATTCGACGAAGCAATGTTTCGAACGGATTGCATAGTACACTGAAGTGACAAAAGTCACGGAATACCTAATATCGTGTCGGCCCACCTTTCGCCCGGTGAAGTGCAGCAACTGACGTGGCATGGACTCAACAAGTCGTTGGAAGACTTCTGCAGGAATATTGAGCCATGCTGTCTCGATAGACGTCCATAATTGTGAAAGCGTTGATGGTGCAGGATTTTGGGCACGAACAGACCTCTCGATGATGTCCCATAAATGCTCGATGGGATTCATGTCGGGCGATCTAGGTGGCCAGATCATTCGTTGGAATTGTCCAGAATGTTCTTCAAACCAATCGCGAACAGTTGTGGCCCGGTGACATGGAGCATTGTCATCCATAAAAATCCCATCGTTGTTTGGGTACATGAAGTCCATGAATGGCTGCAAGTGATCTCCAAGTAGCTGAACATAAGCATTTCCAGTCAATGTTCGGTCCAGTCACACCAGAGGACCAAGTCCATGCCGTGAAAAACAGCCCACACCATTACGGAGCCACCACCAGCTTGAACAGTGCCTTGCTGACAGTTTGGGTCCATGGCTTCGTGGGGTCTGCGCCACACTTCCTACCATCAGCTCTTACCAACTGAAATCGTGACTCATCGGACCAGCCCACGGTTTTCCATTCATCTAGGGACCATCCGATATGCTCACGTGCCCACGAGAGTCGCTCAAGCGATGTCGTTCTGTCAGTAAAGGCACTCGAGTCGGTCTTCTGCTGGAATAGCCCAAGAAAGCCAAATTTTTCCACAGTTCTAACAGACAAGTCCCTTGGTCCCACATTGATTTCTGGGTTATTTGACGCAGTGTTGCTTGTCTGTTAGAATTTACGACTCTTTGCAGACGTCGTCGGTCTCGGTCGTTAAGTGCAGGGGGTCGACCACTGCGCTGTCCATGGTGGGATGTTATGCCTGAAATGTCATACTCTCGGCCCACTCTTGACACAGTGGATCTGGGAATGTTGAATTCCCTAACGATTTCCGAAATGCCATGACCCATGCGTCTAGCTCCAACTAACATTCCACGTTCAAAGTCTGTTAATTCCCGTCGTGCGGTCATCATCACGTCAAAACCTCTTCACATGAATAACTTGAACAGAAATGAAAGCTCTGCGAAAAAAAGCACTGCGCATTTATACCTGTTCTACGCGAGGCTACTGCCTACTGAAAATTTTCATATTGCTATCCCATGATTTTTGTCACTTCAGTGTATATTCTCCTGACATGTGTAAAATGAAACATGTTAGAGACATTCTAGGGAGAAGGTGTGCTAGTTGCTTATCACCCACATAATAAAACCAGTAGTTGGAAAAATTCTCTGAGGAAAGATCTTTCTCTTACAGGAGTGGGAGAGAATACCCAGTCCTTCATTGATAATGCATTGATTCCATGCCTCGTAGATTTGCTTTCCAATATCCCTTATCAGAACTCATTTGTATTTTTATCGGAACTCCTCGTTAATAAAATATAATTATTCTTTGTTCGTTTCTTCATCTTTTCTAATACCTTACAACATCTATGCATCATATATCAGTCTGCAAAATATTTCCTTACCAGCGATTTATACCCGAAATCATAATATCTCCTAATTGTTTTTGTGCTGTATATATTTCAATGGTAGGGATCTCTACAAATGACGTGAATTTTTTGCCTTCAAAGTGTTAAAATAAAGGAAAAAACAGTACTGAACACAAAATTCTTAATGTATGACGCTGCAAATGTTATTGGTGTTTTAAAAAAGGTTTAAGTAGGAAGGTAGAGAACACTTTTATCATATCATAGAAATTGTTGTTGAAGAACTTCTTCATTAAAAGAGTGTAACTGAGGGATCTGAGTGCTGATTACGACCTAAACTATATAAATGCCTTGAATAAAAATTTCCGATGATTTCATAAACACTTCATACGTTAAAGTCTTCAGATAAATAGTAAAATTTAATGGATACTAATATTCTGATATAGATTCAAGTGATGAGACAGATTCAATCATGCAATTTTGAATTTGACAAACAAACGATTGAATCAAATTCATAGATTTTATAGTTATTTTTAAGTTATTTGCTCTATACAATGGTTTTTCTTTTAGTTTTTGTGATAAAAACAATTCGTTCCTTTTCCAACGACCCAGATATAGGATTAAACTTTTATTATTAAACATGTGATTTTTCTATTCTTTTCATTTTCGTAATCAAATCATATATGCAAAGCAACATAATTGAATCTTTGCAATAGTTTTTTTTTTTTAAAAACTTCAACTGTAACAAGTTTTATCACATTTTGTGTCTTCATCAATCTGTCACACTGATTACATATATTTTTTATTGACCTAGAGAAGAATTCCGAACACTTAAGAAAGAAATAACCAACTCATATTCCATTGGAAAAATATGCAACTTTAATTAAGATTTGTTGTAAAAATAATAAAATATCTGTTTTACTATATGCATGTGTTTGAGAATGAATCAAATATTGATGTTTATGGTGCAATGTACCAAACAAATTAAATACATTGCTACATGTAAACTTTCTATTTAATCTTAACAACAGAGTATTTCAGGTAAAATAAAGAGTTTAAATTACTTATCCAAGACCACAATGGATAGTTTATAGATATATTTCAGAAAAGTAAATGAAGCCAGTCACCATATGGCAAGGATTGTATCCCATCTTTCATTTATTTCTCGGTAAATGCCTAAGGCTGCAACGACAAATAAATAATGTAAGACCTTCGTTTTGCACTTAGCCCCTATAGAAATTTGATTAATGTCTTCCAATACATTTAACTTAATTGCACTTAACATTGTAATCTAATCAGTTGTTCGTGGTGCTAAAATTCATATCTTGTTTGAAGTGATATACTGCCTAATGCAATTCAGGTGAATCGCAGCGCCCAAATTTACCCTTTCCTAATTGCAGTTAGCATAATGTTGAAGGCAGATTAAACAGTTGGATCAGTTTCAGGAATTATTACGATTCATGTCACGTGATTATATATATTAAGCAATGGTTATTATAGAGTTAATACCACATAAGCAATTCTTGAATTCTTGGCTGTGTGTAGAATATTGTTATTTTAGAAAAATGGTCAACTGCAAGTTAATAACGCTATGGTTAAAACGAATTTTAATGATTTCTGATGAAGTAGACATATTAGTAATATATTTTATATCTAGCATTCTTTTGAATGGTTTTCAGTTATTATTTTGTGTTACATATTGAAGATTTTATTTTGGATTTTGATTTTTATTTTGGAATTTTGAATTTTTATTTCAGATTTGGGTCGAGTGACTAGCCATGCTGGTGCCAGATTTCAAGTTCAAATCCCTGCTGTTTATCGAAAAGTTAATTCACCATTAACTCTTGTGCTCAGCTTATGTATACCACAAACTGTTCACTGCTGTGTAAGGGAATGTGTGAAGGAGGCAGTAACGCTCTACGGAAGAGCAGCTCTGCATTTACGTATAATATAGGAGACTATTCGGACAGGATGGCCGAGTGACTCTGTCACTGAGTGCCATTGGTTTCAGGTTCAAATACCGGTGGTGGCATGGATGTTTATAGTGGTTTGGAATCCACTTATCTGTACCAAAAAAAGGCGAACCAGAGGTAGATGGCAATTAACTTGAACCTATACTCCATTGACGATTAACTGAGACCAACTTTTCTTGTAATATGGGATAAAACACAGAAATCCTCCAGCAAGAAGCTTAAAAGTTGTTTCCATATATATACACACACTGATCTTCATTTACAAAATATTATGTAAGAATATTTTTCAAGGTATAACATTTATCTGAGCCTAATCATTCTTTAGCAAAATTGAACTGGAAATATTTTAATTTAAATAACCAGAATAATACCAAGTCAAAAATAATAGCTATTTTAGTCAGAGTGTTATTTAAGAATTCAATTTGAGTAATGCTTCAGCTATGTAAAGTTAAATGCCACTACGTTAAATAAAAACTAAATTGATTGATGAAAATCACTTTCTGCTCTTAGGGAACTTCAAGCAAACGATTTCATAAAATTTTAAAATATTTTAGTAAAAGCAAAGATATATATTAACAAATTTTAATAATTTAAATTTGTCAGGCGGCCTATATCTATCTATCCATCTATATATATGTATATATATATATATATATATATATATATATATATATATATATATATATATATATATATCTGTTTGTGTGTATGTGTGTGTATAGTGCTCTGTGCTACAGATTTCAGGCGGTGCCGCACCCGGTGATGATATGGATGCATGGTTCGGAATCCAATTTCAACCGTAGGTCCGTCTAATATGACTATAGAGCATTGGGCGTAGGGCTGACAACCCTACCCAATAAAAAAGATAAAATCTCCTGCCTCGAAATCTGGCAGATGGCTTTGCCCACCGTGGTTCTGTTCTCTAATAAAGAAAAAGAAATTGAATTTATTTAAAAAAAAATTGTATCTATAGGAAATATAAAATTTTTATATTATTTGAAATTTTTTCGCAAAAATAAAGGTATAATAGAAAAAATAAAAAATTGAGTGATTAAAAAAATTCATAAATGTACAATTTTTTTAACTTTCATTAATGCAGCGTTGAAGAAAAAAAACTTTTACATTTTTTTTTTGCGGTGAAATGGAGCAAATCTTTACGCTGAAGAAAAATTCAGACTTTTTTTCATTAAAACGAAAAATGTGAACACGTTTTATAGTATAAATAACAGCTTCAACCTGACAAACTGGAGCTTGCTGTGCCATTTTTTTTTTCAAAAGTTTTGGAGAAAAGTTCAGAATTCTTTTGAAATCAAAAGATAGGATCACGTTTTATAGCTTAAATAGCAGCTTCAACCAACCATCTTGATGTAGCCATTTCTTTTCTAAAGATTTTTATGGATCTAACAAAAAAATTCATGTTAAAAAAATCATTCATGTTCATGAACCACCAGTTGCTTCTGATGGTTTCAAGCAATTCAGTGCGGAAAAATTGTAAAAAACACGAGAATTCGCAGAACTGGATTTTTAGGAAAACCAGAGAATGTGAAAACTGAGAAATGAAGAACTTTACATTTGATACTTTTAGATAGCAGGAAATTGCAGATTGAGTAAACATGTTCGTCTATGACGATAAAAGATATTTGTGATATTGAAGAAAATAAATATTGTTATCTCAGTTTCTCAGAAAAGCAGAAAATTAAAAAAAAAACTGCGTATATTATAGTAAAAACGACAGAAAAAAATTCTTTAGAAGATAAAATCCATTTATTGATGTTTTAATATTTTTAGAGTTATATACTAATATATTGTATTTCTTATACTACTGAAATCAAAATGTGGTAAAGTTACTAATTGAGTTATAAAAATTTTTGTTTTAAAGATTTTTGATAAAAATTGTATGGTTTTTATGTAACAAAGTTAGCATTATTATTGATGAAATATACGAATTGTATAGTTTGTATTCAAACTAAATTTAAAAACAAAATTACTACATTTCCATCAAAAAAATTACTGTTGGTGTTTGTAAATGTTTCATAAAGAAAAACATGATTATCTTACATTTCTTAAAAATAAGCGCAGAGTATGTTAGTAGTTTAACTTACTGTAGTTATATTTAAAGTCCTTGAACATAATTCTTGTGGTGACTTCTATAGTATAATCTTATTTTTATTATTAGATGACGCTTAACTAAATATCGAATTTAAAGAACGTTGATATTGGAGATGATTTACCTAGTTATGAATATAATGAGTATTGCAGAACAAGACAACATAGTTCAGAGGAGCTTAGGATATAAAAGGAATTGTTAAACATGTTTATAATACTTGCTGAACATTAAAAAAGAATATGTATACCATTAATGGGTACTACTGAGAACGTTCAAAATATCAATTGTCATGATGCTGCTTCTAATCCTCTGTGTCCTGCAGTGCGGAGGGGCATACCATGAGTAGTCTACTCAAGGATGGAACAGCTTCTGTTTTGATGGAGCACCAGCAGTAGCAGTCTGACTTGGCTCCATGTGCTAAAGAAGGTTAGCAGTCCATTCGGGAGGAATTTTATTTGAACTACCCCCCGTATTTCAGTATCGGGTGGCAGAAAACTTGGAAACTTCCACCAAGTTGTCCGTTTAACGAGACAACATGCTGAACATCATGTACGCCATGAGTCTCCTTGTTTTCTGAAATAGTGTCTACAACAAAGCCGCCAGTAGCTTGAACTTCAGCTTTAATGCTCACCAGCGGCGCACGTTGCCACTGAGCCGCGAGGCGGGCATCAATTGTCATAAAAATATTATAACGACAGAGACGAAAATTAGGTTGTTTAAAGAAAAACGTTTCTCTGTAATTAAATAGTCCGCGTAATAATTAATAAATTAAACAAAATTATCACTTTAGCAAAAGTTGGTGAAATATTTTAATCTCTTGCATACCATTGTGACAAATTAGACAATGACGTTTAATTTCTCTTTTTAGATATAGACCACATATTCTTAGAAAAAAAAAACATATACAGACACATATACATAACCTTAAAAATTCATCTCACCTTAAAAAAATCTGTAAAAAACACGTGAGAGGAAAAATAATCTAAAAAAAAAAAAAGATAAAAATCCATACATTGAAATGTAATAACTAAATTCAGAAAGTAAAAAAAAAATATTAAATTAAATGCATTTCGATAAAATATTTCTTTAGGAAAAGAAAAATGTCATGGATACTGTTATTTTAAAGGAAAAAAAAAAATTTCATCTTAACTAACGAGGGTTTCTTAAAAATATATTGACATTTTTGTTTTATAATTAAAAATTTAATTAAACAGACAAAGTTGAGATCTCTAATTGAGACACATTTAAATAAAAAGAACTGATTGCTCAAAAGTTTAAAAAAGTTTATTTAATTAACGAATTTATTTTTTTTTTTTCTGTTTCCAAAAGGAATAAACTAAAAAAAATTGATTGCTGATAAAGTTAAATGCAGTTCTTTTAAAATGTTTATCAAAAAGTGTGTAAATTTATTTCATAGAAAAATGATGAATTATAATAATTTTTTGGTTTTTGATTATTTCTTTTGTTACTGCACAACAGCATTTTATTATGAAGTTTTCGTATTGTATTTTAAAAATACAATATATGAAATGTACGCATTTTATTTGTATTGTATGTTCAATTGTATATATTGTATATATATATATATTCAATTGTATATATTGTATATATATATTAAATTGTATATATATACAATACATTGTATGTACAATTGATATTGATATAGCGATATTGTATGTAGAATTGCTTTTGTGTCCTACGATTTTCTAAATAAGTTTATGGTTTTAAGTAAACTTCAGTACAAATTTAAATGAAAAAAAAAAAATTATTATTTTACAATAAATTTTTAAATTTCAGGATTTATTCATTGCTAAATACAAAGAAATGATTGAAGTAGAAAATCTATTAATAAAACAAATAAATATTAATATATTTCTTCATATGTTACTGCACATCGTTTTTTATTCAACCACATTATTTTATCAACACTGTTTTTCTTTTCTTTCGTAGCCTGTCACTGTATACAGTTTTGAATATGTTTGGTTAAACTTCAATTTTTAAAATGCACTAAAATATGCTTAATTTTTTTTTGAGACATTTTTATTATTTCATAATGTTTATCTGTATTTTTATTGTTGCTTATATCTTCCGTTATGTATATAATCTTTCACTATGTACAATTTATTGGAATATGCAAAGGATATCTCAGCACCATATTTACAAACTTATAGGAGAGATAGGTTATACTTAGTCGATTCGGAAACGTATAGAAATGCTGTACTGACGCCAAAGTGTACACAGAAAACATTATAAATTAAAGAATATCATGCAAGTGAAAATGCTGTTTATTAATCAATGCACATACAAGGTCAATAGACAAGGTCAAGCCTCACATCTCCGGTACACTATCCCGGAATATTAGTTAGTTATTACAATGCGTGCTGCTAGTGTTTCCGTATTAGCAACGGGGATGCTATACACCATACCAGTGTCTTCTTCATCTTTGCTGTCATTAAAAGAAATAATTAAGATAAGAAGGTCAAACGATAATAATCCACCAGACGATCACATCCAATTCATTTGCTAGTTTCTCGGTACTAGCAGCGAAGGATCTATACATTGTATATCATATACCATACCAGTGTCTTCCCATGTCATTAAAAGAAATAATCAAGGCAAGACAGGTCCAGCAATCCAGCAAAGTAATCCACCAGATGATCACATCCAATTCATTTGCTACTTTTCTCGATACTGGCAACGGAGGTGTCATACATTGTATATCATACTACAGAGTGCCTTCTCATGCTATTAAAAGAAATAATTAAGGCAACATAGGTTCGGCGATCCAGAAGACCAATTCACTAGACGAACACATCCAATCCATTGTTGTCATATGTTGTCTAAGTGTCGCAGACGATACGGTTGGAATGGAGGAAAATTGAAATGAATTCCTGACTGGAAGTGCCCATTATCGAATATGTTATAGAATTTGTTTTTATGTCCACTTCACAGTTCTGTGTACCAGACGCATATGTGCCAACTCCACATTTGTATAATTAACCCTCTTATTGCCGCTTTATCAGTGGGGGAAATAAAGAGATCACTAAGAAAGTCAGAGCCATGCAACTCCATCTACTGCATCTGGAAAGCATTCTAGGCTTAGTATTTCTATGTGATTCCAAATAGTCTAAATGTATGCTACCCTTTCTACAACTATGTAAACCTGGTACTGAGATACCGTGTTTCGTTTATATTTGCATGTTGGGTAAGTAAAAGGAAAGTGATTATCTACTTATTAGAAATTGATACTATAATATTTCAAAACTTATCTTAAAATGTACAACATTTTTAAGCAAAAAAAAAAAAAAAAGGTTCATGAAGTTTCATTAAAATTTAATTTATTATTTTCTGTCCGATGATCCAAAATTGCTACATTATCAAAATCTTAATAATTCTTTATTATAAAATTAATTTTGATTGGATTTGGACATTCACTTTTTGGATTGATTTTATCTGATACAGAGAAATTCACGGATAAGCGTAAATGTCCTCATTCATCATTGAAAGGATAAAGTCTGCGCTGTTGAGCAAGAATGCTCATTGTAATTGAAGTCCTTTGTTGTCAGGAAAGAACTGTCACCACCTAGTTTATTTTTTTTATATCAATCAAGAAAAACATACTTCAAAGAAAGGGAATTTCTTTTCTTTTTCAATAAAAGCTAAAAGGGATTATTGTGTTCCCAAATCAGAGGGGGTACTTGGAAACATTTTTTGTTTTACAGCGTTTGAATCTGTGCTGGCTGAGACTAATTTGTGAAGTAATTGTTTGTGAACATGGTCAAAAACATTCTTAAATAATATAAGTGTCTCATAATGAGCTGAAATATGTAATTTTAAAATTGTTATTATGTTTCAATTTTATCTCAAATAGATAAGAATGCATTCTCAGCTTATGATTTATATTACGTTAAATTATTTAACTTTATGGTAGAAAACTTTTATTTTTATGATATTTTCTGTTGGTGATGATTGTAAGAGTTAAGGAGGGATTAAACATCCTAATCTAGAATTTCCAAAAGCAACCTTTTCACAAATTGTACGTCGTTAGAAAAGACCCGAATATCTACAGCAATGCAGAAAAGTGTCTATGCAAGACTCAATTACAATTCTAACTAAATCTAATTGACTACAATTACCATTAAATCTACTAAATCTATTGACAATGATTGCAGCAAACATCAGCAAAACAAAAATCGTATTTTCATGTATTCTGTTTCACACTGTGCTACAATCTAGATCATTAACATTCTTAAGAATTACAATGAAATATAATGCAATCTATGATAAATTACTTTTCGATAAATAATTTTAATTCTGTAGTGTTAATAAAACAGTTTGTTTAATAACAGCTTGTAATAATTTTTATATTGAAAATTATGCTATAAATGATTACCACAAATATTGCAACTCTTCACAGCACTGTAATTGTCAAAAATAATATGATTTCTTTCCCGATTCCGCAGCAATTGAATTAGGTGTTTATCCTAAATACATGACATTAGGGTCAGCCAAAACAGTCAATTTGGCGTAATTTTAATTAATGTTGTTTCAGGTATGGTCTACATTAATCTGTAAAACTACAATATATAATTTACATATATACGTATATAATTTTATTTTGTTATTTAATTTAAAAAATAGCCAGGTGTTCCTGTTCTACTTAATATATTATGTACAAACTTAAAGCTATAGATTTATCTTTCCTGATGTTATGAAGGAGGAGGAAACAAGGATTACTGCAAATTATTTCTCAAGCTTTTTATTATTTTAGCGTTCGCCAATAGCTGTTGACATAATGGAACTAAATAGTGCCAAAAATACATAAATAGTAAAAATCAGTATAAAAATTGTTTACTATAACCTCGGTTATTTCAGATGCATACTTAATTTAATTATTTTTACATTTATTTTTGACAGGAAGAATTTTAACCATCTTTGATTCATATTTCTTTAAAAAAATTTTTCTTCATTTCTTATTAGAAATGAGTGCGAATTCTAAAATGGGAATTCCCTCTTTTGCATTTTGCCTCTGTTGCAAAATAAATCTCCTGTATAAATAACGAATACAATTTGTTCCAATCATGAAGAAACTAATTTACATTCGATTAGTCAGCATCAGGTGCCTTAAATCATTACGAATATATCCAATTGTGATTGTAACTTCAGGAAAAGATTACTTCATTTTATCAAGAGAATGCACGCAAAACAAAATTTAAATCGTCATCAGTTTTGAAGGAAAAGAAAATAAATATTTTCTTTTGCTGCTTCAAGAGTAAAAATTCGAACATTTCTGAAAGAAAATTAATAAAAGAACTTTTTGGAAAATGATTGTTGCCTCTTCTCATATGCAAGAAAGACTCAAGGAAAGAAAACATGGACTGAGCGAGTTTTAATGAAATATTTCTTGGAACTTCTCTTAAGAAACACTCATTTTATTCAATTTAGTTGAACAGATGTTATTATACTCATTCCTGAAGTTTAAGAATAGCAATTAAAGCCGAGTATGCTTCTGAGTTCAAGTATTAGTTTTGGAAATTCTTCACTCCTGTAAGTATGTCGAGAAAGAAAAATATTGTTCTTTTCAGACTGTTTTTATTACTTTTTTTTTGAAATTATTAATATTTCTGATCGGAAGAAAGAATTTAAATTTTGAAATATTATTTAAGTTTTTAGTTAAATTTTCTATTTTATTAATACAATATTTCTAAATATGTATAACTCATATAATGTAAGTAAATGTATAGGAGTTAATTTTTACGACTGTAACCGTGATTCCTCCTACTCACAGCAAGAGCGCTTCCTGTGGTGTTTAGGAAAAATGGTCAGTAGGCCTCGAGACTCTTATCCGAGAGGAAGTACCGTGCAACCTGTGCTCCCGTGGAGAAACATTTGGCTTATATTCTCTCATCTCGAGAGGAAATATAACGCAATCTTAAGTAGTCTACAGACTCTCATCCCTAGAGGAAGTATTTTTCGCGCACCCTGCGCGTAGACGAAAATATCGGATTTTAGGCTGAGAAGTGGAAATATTCTAATAATCTATAATAAGATGTCTTCTTTATATGTTAAATATTGTCTGTCTTTAGTTGTACGTGTGCAAATAAAGCTGTGAGTTCTCAAACCTGTGTCTCGAGTCTCAATCCAACCACACCCAGTTACAACCCAGCTGCATAACCTGCGCACTACATGACCGTGATTTTAAAGCTCTTTAAACTAATATTAATAGATGAACAAAGAATCTGAGAGTTATTTCTCATTATGGAAAAATCCTGATACCTGAATTACAAAAATTAAAATGTATTGAAAATGATCAATTATAAAAATAAACGTTAAAGATCCTGATTAAATAAATATAAATATAATATTTTTATAGTTTATATCTTAGCTATTCCAACCTGATTTTTGTTAGACTTAAATGAATGACTTCTAAAGTATTTATTTCTGTTTATATATATATAAACAGTTACAATAACAGCATGTTTAATCAGGAGATACAGTTACCTAAAGAGAACAAATCCATAGTGTCGATTTACATTTGGTTCTGATGCAAATTATTATTTGTCTTGGGAGAATTAATCGTCGAATTGGCATATGTCTCTCAGCGTGATGTCTTTCAAAATCTCACCAAATGTCAAGTTACGTCGACGAGCTCGTATTAAGTTCGGGTCGCTGACTTGCTAATCGGAGGCTCCAAATGTTCTATTTTAGAGAATGATAGGACGATGTAGTCAGCAACGGAAATAATTTACAAGCACAGAGACGATCAGAAATTATATGATACAAAAATGCGCACTAAGAATCATGATGTTCATTTACAGAATTCCTCCCAATCTACTTTAGAAAAATAAATAAAATTAGATAATGCAAGAAATTTATTACTTTGAATAAATAACAAATCAATGATTACTTCGGTTTTTGTCGATTAACGTCTACAATTTTTAGCCTAAACAAAGCATTCCACCTTGTTGTTTTGTACATAATAAATTGAACTAAGTCTTACAATCCATTTGATATTATTGCACTTAATATCGTAGCTAACTAACTGATCGTGGTGGTGAAATTCATGTTTTGTCCGAAGTGATAAACTGTCTATTGCTATAGAGACTCGCTGTGTTGAAATTCACCCATCCTAATTGCAGTTAGTGTAATGTTAAAGACATATTAAATTGTTAGGATCACTTTCAGTAATTATTACGATTTATATCAAATGACTGCACGTGAAACTGTGGTTATTATAGGGTCAATCTACACAAGCTATTCTCCTATTCTCTTTATTTGATTTATTTGAAGAGTCTCATTTTAAAGATAGGAAACTGCAAGCATTATACTGTACAGCACATGATTTTACAATTGAAACTGACTTAAACGAAAAAGTAAGAGAACTCATTATGAGAGGCAATATTCTGCATTCTTTACCGTGAAACCTTTCACAGACTTGCGCCTATCAATAACCACAATAAAAATCTCCGACTTTCTTAAAAAATAATTACAAAAATTCTTTCCATTGGTATTTGTTTCATTTTTTTCTCTCTTTAAATTATAACAATATTTAAGTTTTTTTACATAATTTATACGTAGTTTCTTACTTTGAATTTAACACACTTTTTTCCACAGAAAAGGTGCATGTCACTTAATTTTTCTCTTTAAATTACAACAATATTTCGGATTGTTTAAATAGTTTATAAGTATTTTCTCACTTTTAAATTTAGCGCACTTTTTTCACAGAAAAGGGGCAGGTGCACTTAATTCTTTGTATGTTAATTACAACAATATTTAGATTTGTTTGCATAGTTTATACGTAGTTTCTTACCTTGAATTTAACGCATTTTTTCACAGAAAAGTTACGCGTGTATTTAATTTTCTATTTTGATTACAACAATATTTAGGTTTGTTTATAGTTTTTAATTTGAATTTAACATTTTTTCCATAGAAATTTCCGTACTCGCTATAAATTAATGGCGTAACCCTGTGTTTGGAAGGGTTTACTGTAATTATAAAAATGATAGTTACAACTATATAGTTATTGTTAATACAACTAATTATAAGACAACTATATAGTTATTGTCGTTTTTGCCCTGTATATATTGTCAAGATATTGTCTTATATATACAGGGAAAAAACGCCGAAACAAATATAAATTAATCATACCTAGCATTAAAAAACACATATCCTTTTATTTTTATTCTTAATCAATATAATAGTTATTCAATCATCCTCTAACATAATAACGCTTTTTAAAATACTTGACATAAAAATAATGATAACATTCACATAATTTCTATGACAAATGATATATTCGACATTAAGTGATTTTTCAACAATTCATTACAGTCACCAAATAACAACACATATGTCATGCAACGATTTATTTAGATTTCTAAATGGTTGAGCCTTGACAAACAACACTTAATCTGAATGTACTTTAGAAGTAAACATCATCAAGGGAAAATGGTTCTAAAAAAGATTTATCAGGAATAACATGGAGTACTACAAACACCAATTGCAACAACGCTTGTTCTTCAAGTATTCAACACAAGTATTGACCTAGATCTGTCGAATTAAATGTCAATAAGTTAAACAAAATTGCTTTCCGGTTAGTGGAAATCACCTTCTTTCCACTTGGAAGAGCTGCTGTGAAAACAAACCTTTCAAATGAAAAGCAAGAGGCAAGTGCATAGTGGAAAATAACAAGCTCATAAACTCTGAAAAGCGTCAACAATTCCATCACAACATTTGAGAAGTAAACGTTGTTTACGCTTGAAATTTCATGGGAAATCAATATCAACTGTCGACTAACATTGATGTTGAGTAAGACATTTTAAGATGGTAATGTCTTCCAAAATGTTGAGTTTTCAATACCAGGTCTGTTTTATCTGAGCATTAAGTTATGAAAAATAAAATTGGGAACTACTTGGACAAAACAACTAAGTATAATTAAAAATTAGTCAACTAAAATTAAAATAAACGAGAATTAAAAATTTTCGACTTATAAGAAACAATTCACACAAGAAATTTTCTTCTTCTTCAATGGCGGAACAGAACAAAAACCTTTCTACCTACTGGCAGATTCCAAAACATGAGATGTTTTTACGAAAAAAATTTAATACTTAAAAATATTTAAACATAATTTCACAGTAGAAATATATGAGAGTGAATTTAATTCTTCTGTTATTATTTATTTAAAAAAAAGATTTTGATATTTAGTCAATAATATCTAATTTACAATCTTCAAGAGTCGTTGTAAATTGTTTCTGGTGGTCACCATGGTTAAACCGTCACTTTTCATTGGTCAAGCAAAAACATTGCGGTTTATAGAGGTGGAGGTTTAATGAGGGTTTACTTAAAAAGTTTAAGAATAGAGAAACATTACATTTTTGAAGAAGAATATTATATCTATGAATTTTTAATATTAATTAAAATTTCATAAATTAAATAAAAATTAGATAAAATAATTTAAAGACTTTTATATTGTTTAGAATTTTCTTAAATTAAACTTGAAATTTAGTTTAAATCTTTAACAAAAAGTGTGACCCATAATAGGGACATGATATTTTTTCTTACATTATTCTAATTTCGATGTCTTTTGAATATTAAAATTGAATGCATATAACATTTTAATGTGTTAGTTTTTATTATAATATAGAATATGTGAAATGTCAAGAAAAATTTTTTTGAACAAAATTGTCATGAATATAAACAAGACATCTTATAATCATAGCGATATCGTTACAATATCTATAGCTTTTATTCAAATGTAATGCATATGCAACTGATTTTTTTTTTTTTTTTTTACCTAATTTTATTTTTCTTAAAATTTTTCATGTATTTCATTTTCTGCATTAAATTTTTAAGCTACACTATACAAAACACAGAAATACCCAGTAATGTACGATATATCGAAATTAATTACGTCTTATTCTTTTGTAACATCCTGCACTTAGACGTCTTGCGATAATGGATAATAGATTATAAATATTTAAAAATAGATTATAAAATAAAATTTAAATCTAATTGCATTTAAATTTATCATACAACTCATATAATGTTAATTGCTTTTAATTTCAACTTGAATCAAGAATGAAGGAGTAAAATACATTCGCTATTTAAAAAAACAAAGGTAGAAAAATGAAAACAATTCTGTACAAACTTTGGAAATTTAATATACTACTTAAATCAAATAATTTCATAGATTTTCTATTTCATCATTATATAAATGAATAGAAAGCATTAAAGTATAAGTCATAATATTTTAAAACATTTCTTCTAACATCTCGGTGTAATTAATTGAACTCGATTAACTTTCACAGGAGTTTAACTTGACCAGTAATGTTTGCTTCCGATATTGAAAATTGATAAAAGGCTAATTTTAACAACATTCATCAATATCATGACTTAATAAACTATTTTAAGTGATTAATGATGTTTGCTCAGTTCTGCGGTGAGTGGTTTTGATTTATAATATCATAATATTATTGCATAATAACATTATGACAAAGTATATACATTATAACAAAGTAATAGCAAGAAAAAAAAAAGGCAACTTTAATAAAGTATACGTGATTTTTTTTTTTCCCCTAAAATTAAATAGAGCAATGTAACGAGGTGCCATTTATTGATGGGTTTATAAGATAATAAACATACATATATTTATAATTTATATAATTGTTCTATGGGGCTTTTAGGAGTATGTTATTTGTGTTGTCATGTCTTAGGTTCTGCACATTCCACAGGCACCAGATCTCTTACCTAATAACATTTTTTATTAAAATAATTTACCAACATAACGTAACACAGTTTAACAACGAAATGTGAACAAATATACTCATGCCCATAAATTAAGGATAATTCAGAATCACACAGAAATTGAATAAAATAAAAATTTCACCTGTAGGGTATCACACACATCATGAAGAAGAATATGCAAATTACAGGAAACCACCAGATGGCGCGAATAGTACGTCACAATGACGAGAGTGTAAGAGAGGGGTATATAAGGAATGGTGACAAAGAAGTAAAATTGTTCACAGGCGCTTTAAAAGCCTTTCAGTGCAATAACCGTTATGGCACAAAGGAAGCATTTGGATGATTTTTTACGTGATAGAATTATCGGACGACAGAAATGTGGACGTTGTGGAAGTATCGACGCCCAGAGTGTCCTCTCCAGGCTTTGGCAACGATTCCAAGATGATGGTAATGTGAGTAGATGTTACAGCACAGGTCACCCCCCGAGTTACAATGCCGAATGAGGACCGGTATTTAGCAGTTACTGCCAAAGAAACAGACGGAGCACAGCATCAGACCTGTCTCGTCAGCTCTCTTCAGCTACCGGTACGACAGTTTCAAGGCAGACCGTGTACAGACGCTTAGGTCACATTGGTCTATATGCTCGTAGGCCTGTCACCACTTACCGCAACTCACTGTCACCTAATTAACCTGGGTAGAGAACATGCATTGTGGACACCGCAACAGTGGTCTGGTGTGATGTTTTCCGACGAGTCCAGGTTTAGTTTGCAGTCTGATTCTCGTCGGACTTTCATATGGAGTGCGCCAGGTACCCGTTAGCACCAAGAGAACACCATTGAACGACACCGTTACCGCGGTGCAGGATGGCTCGTTTGGGGAGGAATATTCTTGGTTCCAGAACACCTGCATGTTCAGAGTGTAACGATGACAGGCCACATCTATCGATGTCATTCTGGAACAACATGTACGTTTGTTACGGGGCACCATGGGTGCTGAATTTCTGTTTATGGATGACAACGCCCGTCCTCACCGTGCAAACATTGTAGACGAATGCCTTCAATTGGAGAATATCACCCGTATGGATTGGCCAGCATACTCACCGGACTTGAATCCAATAGAGCATGTGTGGAATATGCTTGGCCGACGAATTGCAGCCCGTCAACCCCCTCCCACTTGTCAACCGGAACTTCGGAGGGCATTGCTTGATGAGTGGTGTAATATTCCCCAAGATCAGATTGATAATTTGATACTCCGCATGTCTAGGCGTTGTAAGGCCTGTATTGCATCGTCCGGGAGACATTCTCCATATTAACCATCATACTAACCATGTTATACTGTTTTTTTTTGTAAATAGGTTCTTTTTGAAATTTGCTCAGGGAGTAAAAATCGCAATTTTTATTAATTATGTCAAACATATAGCATCTTTTTTTGCTCTTTACCTTTTTGTTTAATAAATAGACTTTACAAATAAGTCAAATTTGTTTTGCTTTTCTCTTTCTTTGACCTGAACTTCATTATCCTTAATTTATGGACATGAGTGTATATAAGAATGAAAATAAGACCAGAATCGGAAGTATTTGTTAAAACGTACTTATTAATCCGCTGCATTTAAATAACTAACTTAGCATCATACAACTCATAAGTTGAATAGTTGCATTAATAAAAAACCACGGAGCAATTGCACCAACTTTGTAATATGTTATCGTTACCGCCTAGCTTGAAGTATGTCTTCTTCAAAAGTTCCATGCAACAAAGTTCCAAGTAAACAAATTTTACTGTTATATCTATGTTGACAAAATCATCGCTGCTTGTATGCTAAATCTTTTATTTATTAATTAGCTTTTTTGAGCCAGAAGAGTAATTTAAAAATAAAAACAAATTATTGAGCAAAGAAACAGAATAATCTGGATAGCGTGGTGGGTTTCCATGCTATTGGAACATGTTCGAAATACGACAAATCAAATCAAATCAAATCAAATCAATCAATTCAATCCATGACTATGTAGTTAAGCAAGACATGCTCAGAAAACATTCAAGGAAATATCTTTAAAATTTTGCTATTGGTTTTAATATATGAGTGTTAAGGAAACGCATTAAAAATGTTACATAAGATTATTTTAAACGTGGCATATTTATTTGCAGAATATTTTTATTATATACAGTACCTGGACATAGACACATCGGATTTTTTTCTGTAATATACCCTTATTTAATGTATTTAATATTACACAAATCTTTTTATTCATATTGGTCTATTAATGTTGAAACATCACTGCTCTGTGGCGGAAACACTTTATAGAACATTTTGGCACCCTCACAGGTTACATGATCTAGCAATGCGTGGGCGATATTGATTCATTTTACAGCTGTACTTTTGATATAGATTGGTAGCTTAAGACACTTCAGATTTTGTAGCCTAAGGGCCACACCGACTTCTTCACTAAGTCTGGCGAACCAAGACCTAACTAGCTTCTCATACCATACCACTGCTGTTTCGAATTATGTGCAAATTTTTTTGTTTTGGAAATAAAAGATGAATAGGGTATCTAAAGCGCGAGAAAGTGGAGGGACTCATCTCCTTCTTCAATTTCCGTTGGCATACACAGGCAAATATCAAGAACATATCATTATGGCGCAGATACCATCTCATGCTACAGTATTACAGCGCCATCTCTTAACAGCTGCGGTTTCGGTCAAAATCGTTAGTTATGCTTAGTGAGTCGAAGTATACAGCGTCATTTTGTATTGAGTAGCAGAGCTAGAGCATGTTCTAGAAAGGTTCTGCAGCATGATCTCTTGTCTCACTCTTTCGTACTTCGAGTGTTTTCAAATATGCTCCGAGTGACACGTGGTATAAATAAGAGAGACTATTGAGAGTTGGACAGTTTTAAATTTTGAGTTTCGAGCGACAAGTGAGTTATTTTATTTGAAGTACGTGCCTTTTGTGTGAATTTGTATAAATATGTGAACACAGAAGTGAAAGACAGATAGTGAACGCAGAAAGTATAACGAGTATTGAAGATATAAATATTTCGTAATGTTGAATCACGTATTATTTCAATGTGTATAATTTGCATTAAAATAATATCAGTCCTCAAAGAATACAATATAAAGCGTCACTAAACAGTCTCAGAATTACTCCAAATTTACAAATAGCTCATGGTTAATACAAAAGTATGATTCTTTGAAACGCGGCTTGAAATGTCAGCATTTGTTGTTTAAGTAAGTAAATGAACAAGAAGCAGCAGCTCGAGCTAGTTTATACGTGGCTTATTCAATAGTGAAACACGGTAAATAATTACTGACAGAAAATTAATCAAGGATTGCATGATTGCAGCAACCGAAGAAGTGTGTTCCGAAAAAGTTAATTTATTTAAGAACTTCAGTTTGTTTGTAAACAATGTGGATCAATGCATAGACAATATTTAAGAAAATATATTAACTCAATTGTCTGACAAAAAATTGATACTTAGAGTAGTTCTCTTTGGCCTTCGATGAGTCAACAATTGTTTTAGATACTACTGAAGTGATACTCTTTATTCGAGGAATAGATATAAATACTGAAGTATATGAAGAACTTCTTAACGAACATAGAATTCATGGCATGACCTCTGGAAAAAATCATTTAAAAGGACCTGAAAATGCTGATTATAAAAATAATAGACAAAATTTAAATGTATCCCTATTGATGGTAGCAAAAACAAAATGTGTGGGAAAAAGTAAAGGTGTCGTTGGTCTCGTATCAAAAAGCCGTAGGAAATAAAGGTGGTTGAAAATCATTAATCGTACATTACATCATTTATCTTTAATCTTTGTGTGGGAAATGTTTGGATATGTCAGTGGTTTTAAGTCAGCTATTAATCAGCTTGTCAGATATTAATTGTATCATTCGCTGAATCATCCTCAATCCTTCGAGTTTATTGAAGATAAATGAAAAAATGATTTACCATATTGTACCACAGTATACTAGCTTAGCTACGAAAAAGTGCTAACGTGATTTTATGAACAATAATCAAAATTTTCTTGAATGAAAGGAATCGTCTTCTGACTAATTTATAAATCAATGAGTGTCTATGGACGTTATCATTTTACACAGATTTAATTAAACATATGAAGAACCTTAATTTAAAATTATAAGGAGAAAAACCAGCTTTTGGAACTACTTATAAGTGTGAAAAAAATATTCTTCAAAACTATTTATACGAAAAATATTTACAGATCTACGTTAACTGCGTTAACTGATGACTATTCGAAGTCATTGCTATTTATTTCAGCCAGTAAACTTGAACCATAACTCCAAACAATTGTCAGTGGAAAGTTACAGCTACATATATATCATTAATCATGATTATAATGTTTAATTTATGTAAATTACCTATGTACTTCTTTTATTGTAAGTCTTTAGGACAAATCTTATATCATTAATTACAGTCAAAATGTTAATTATGTTATGCATGTGATTTAAATAACATTTAAATATTTTATGTATGCCATTTGTTAAATTTCTTAATGGATCGTCACATAAAATCAACTGATTAATATTTTGTATGATTTGCTTATATAGTAAATTTTGCAAAATCAAAATAAGCTATGTTGGGCCTTATTAATGATGTTCATGTGTCGCAGTCTGGAGTCTCTTGATAAAGATAATAGTGTGCATTTGTTTTCTGTATTAATTTCTCTAAATTTTAGAAATACTTTCTTCATTATTAAATGCTGTTTTCTTCTGCAAATAAATAGTGGGCTGTTCTGTAATAAACAAGTGACATAAACTTTTGAAAGATCGAAGAAGCTAAAGTTGCTCTGGTTGAATCAAAAACTTCCCAAATTGTAAGATTTCTAGAAGAGTACATGTCTCAGAATCATCTTTAAAACATATCAAGTAAAAAATTAAATTGAGGAACTCATTTTCTCCTAAAAAAGCAAAATGCTGTCGAAAACCTATATTTATACCAAGTTTCAGAATGTTGTTTGAAAAGAAATTTGTATAGAAAATCGATTTGCGATATTAAAGCGTATGAAATCTGATCTTGAAACATTCGTACTTCAACACCGAGTGAAGTATAACGCCATAATTTGTAAAATTGAATTTCAAAGCATGCAAACCACTTCATAAACACAAGTTCACCTCATAAATAAAATAAAATCCTTTTAAGTGGGTGAAGGGATATCAGGGAATCAGGGGATCAAGGGACCAAAGGATATCTGGAAATCAGTATGTGTTCTTTACAATTCATGCTTTATTTTTAAGAATCTAATGTTGTTTATTTGTTACTTGATCTAATACATATTGTTTTTTATGTATAATGGAGCCTCCTGTCATAAGGCTCATACTACAATACACTTTAATTTTTATTTCTTTTATTTTGGGTCTCTCAGCGAAGCGGACATGTCGGTCAGCGCACGTTTGAAATTACGAGCAATAAAGAACAGTTTTTCGAAAACTTCCTGGTGAAAAATATTCTCTAAATAGTATTACTCTAAGTGAAACATCCTACCAAAGTATTGATATGTTCGGTTTTTAATGATCAGGGCAGAGGACGCCTTTACGTAATTGAATAGTGATATGCGATATATAATTTTATACGCGGCTTGCAGAGTTGGGATGCAGTTTTAAAGTGGCCCGCAAGATCATTTGGTTGTCCACCTCTGGTGTAGTCGATATTACATCTGTAATTGTTTCCACCTGTAAAAGATCGCTACAGACAATCGCTAATTTCATGAATCTCATTATACATGACACCGTATATCTGCTATCAGATTTGAGTGACAGGTTGTTCTCATTAGTACAAAACACTGCTTATCTGCAGTCAAATTTGAGTGATGGGTTGTTATTATGTCCTTATCAAAGAATATACATTCCACTCTCCAGAGAAGGAAATGCCACAAATCTTCCCGTGGGGAAAAATGCTATAGTGCATGTATATAGACTGTAATTATAAGTTCATCAAAAAAACTGAATTAGTAATAATCATAACTAGGATTTTGTAATTTTTGCTTATAACGAAATGCTTTTTACAGCTTAGATAATGTCCTAGTCTTTGTTTGAATTTGTAATTCTGAAATTCTTCTCTTAATTCGGGCATGCTTTTATGTTCGGATTAGTTCTGGTCCATGACAGTTGTGGAAAACATTTTGATGAATATTATGTGCAATTATATTTTGTGACATTCTGTTTTTTTTTTTGCAGATAGTGATATTTTTAGATTTAGACATATGATAGAATTTTTTTTTGTAAAATACCGGCATTATTAATAAAAATAATTTTTAAGCATAATCACTTGAAGCCATTGCCTTTGCCAGGAGGATTTAATTTTATTTCTTGTTTTTCTTATATATGTGTCATACAGAAAGGTTGGAATGATATTAATAGCACATTAGGCGTTTCAATTAAGAGAAATGGTTAGAAATCCTGCAAGTAATAACGCATCATAACTTTTGTGTGATTCTGCCAAAGATGAGAACAAAAATCAAAAAGCGCGAAAACTTTCTCTATATTCAAGAAGTTGATAGGTTTGATTTGATTTGTCGCTCGACGGTCATTTTGTGCACACTTTAGACTAATTAGATCGAGACCTACAGTTTAATAAGATGTCCGAACCACTAACAAACATCCATGTCACATCAACCAACCTGAAGCCTGTGGTACCACAGGTCAGAGGGCTAGCCAATTGGTCCTCATACTGCCAAGAAGTTGGTAGGAGATACCCAGATACTACCTTTAAGGACATTCATCAAAGATTGCGGTTGCAAAATCTACTTGTAGTGCAGGCGGAATTCCGTGGTATATTCTAGGTATCGCTGAATCTACTATACATTTGCTATTGAGTTATGAATCGCTCAGAATATTTTATTGCAAAACAATCATATTGAGAAGAGTCAATCATTGTATTATTGAATTTTTTAATTTCCTCTTACATATTGCTTTGTTTTTTGAAAGATATTCAGATTAATATTTCATGTGTCCTTAAAAATATTTGCATTTCATCTGAGTCGTTTCCTATGGAATTTAGTAAGATTAAATATTGCAGTTAGGGACAATAATTTATTTTTTTTTTATCTTATATAAAGCTAAATTTTTAAAGTTTATTTCTATTTAACATATTTTTATTAAAAGAACAGGATGGGTTCTAATTATTTTTAAATTTTCTTATGTAATATATTAATCATAGCGCTCTGGTGTTCGATGCACACTGGTTTCGAATTCGACTCCCTGTGGTGTCACAGATGTGATGGTTCGAATCCACTTTAACCGTTGGATCCTGTCTAATATGACTGCAGAGCATAAGGTGTATAGCTGACAGCCCTACCCCCGTAAAAGGAAAACATCTGTCTTGAAATCTGCCAATAGACAGACGGCCTTGTGTCGACGGCGTTATGTCAATGAAGGAGAAAAAGATATTAATCATAAGAAATCATAAAATAAATTGTCTCATCATACATCTTTCTCTGTATTAAAATAATAGAACGTATTTCAAAATTAAAAAAATTTAGCTTTTTTTTTTCACTTTTTATTATTTTAATATTTCCCAAAATGCTTTTTCGTTACTATTTAAAAGACAACAACAACAACAACAACAAAAATTTAGAAAACACATTATGCAACCTTCAATTTTTTTTATAAGTTTGAAATTCGATTTAGTATACACAACAAACATGTAATAGTACAATTTAAATCTTATAATAACGCAACCCAAAAGAGGTTTAAAAATTCGTTTCTTCATAAATCAAACTTGAATATTTTTTTAAAAAATACTCTCTTCATTTAAATATGTCTTCCTTCAAAATAAAACGAAACAGATCCATTACTTGAAAAATACATCAGATTATTTTGCTGAAATCGGGCATTTTGAAACACGTTTCTTATTATAAATAACAGTTTCAGTTTGATAAATTTGAAGCTTGCGTGGCCATTTCTTTTCTAAAGATTTCACTAAGCTAGAATAATTTCGTGTTTACATCACTTGCTTTTTGATAGTTCCTGGAAAATTCCGATTGAAAAAAATTGTTTGAACTTTTGGAAATATGTTTTATAAAAGGGGGAACGTGAGAAACTGTGAAATGAAAAGCTTTGCTTCTGGAATTTTTCCGATAGCAGTAAACATCAGATTGAGTGGGTATGCTTGTATCGATGAAAAATATTTGTAATGTTGAAGAAAATATATATATATTGATATCTCAGTTTCGCATAAATGCATATCCAATTCTAAAAAGACGAAAGAAATTTTGTTGAAAAAAATACATGTTTAGATGTGGGTTTCGCAGAAAGAAAAACATGAAATTCCAGGAATTCTTTAGAATGTATTGATGTTTAGAAAACAAAATGTGTTTATTGATATTTTAGAGTTCTTGTTAAAATATTGTTTTAGTCATTTAAATCTAGAATGATTTGTTTTGGTTTCTTGCTCTACGGTCATTTGGGGCTTGATGGCTGAGTGATTAGCGCTCTGGTGTTCTGTACCACATGTTTCAGATACGAGTCCCGGCGGTGCCATGTATATTTGTAGTGGTTCAGAATCCACTTTAAACCCTAGGTCCTGGTCCTAATAGGATAGTAGAGCGTTGTGGGGGCATTGTTACTTCGCGTCCCTGGCTTATCTTCAAGTTACACGCTCCCCCTGGGTAGCTCAAAGTGAGTAACGTCGGTGCAGCCCTCATGGCATAAAAAGATCACGGTCTCTTTACCAGCTTTAGCGGTCGTGTGCATAAGATGATCGTAGAGCTACAAACCAAACCAATCTACGGTCATTTTGTGTACACTTTATGTTAATTTGACACGGACCTATAGTTTAGTCCGAACTACTAACAAAGATCCCTGCCACCGCCAGGGTTCGAACATGAAGCCTGTGGTACCAACGACCAGATCTCTAGCCAATTGGCAATGAGGCCGCTAAAACTATAATGAAGAAAGACATTAAAAATTACATCAAAAAAGGATCTAATATTTTGACAGATTAACAACACAGATGTTTAGACCAAAAAAAAAAATGGAGATAATGTTTTGGATTCAGTATTTTCCTTTATATTTGTTTGACGTACAACAGTTGCTTTTTCTTAAAACATATTGAAAAATATATTACATTTCTTAACAGGAAATTTATTTTAATTCTAACGTATGCTAACGACAGGAAGTTTTCAATGCCACGAAATAAAATGAACTTTATTCATTAAATAAAAAAATTAAAATATTATTATTAAATAATTCAAATTATTGAAAAAACGTGGCAATTGCCCTGATGTCGAGCCTACTCCTCATCATGTCATTGATTGCCCAGCTGTTGCAGCCGCCATGCATTGTCTGGACCATCTCTCGGAAGAGGATTCATACTACGAGCTGGCAATCAACATAGCCGATATGATTGGGGAGCACCACAATATTTCATTCCCTTGTTCTCTTCAGGGGATACGACAATAACAAAGTATTGAGACACTTTTATTCATTTATTTAAATATTGAATTCGTTTTCAACTTATAAAAGAATATTTTTACTGAAATGGAAAGATTCTTTTGGCATTGTGATTATTTATATCATAAATATGAGAGATACAAAGAAATTTTACTTTAATAGCAGATATATATACATAATTTGACAAACATGTTATGGAATCTTTAAAAGTTTTTATAAGTTTGAAATTCGTTTTATTATACACGGTAAACATGAAATAGTATATAAGAAATCTAATCACAAAGAAATCCAAAACAGTTTTATAAAAGTTAAAAAATTATTTAAAAAGAAATCTTCCATTCCTATCTTGATTTAAATATATCTTCAAACTATAATGAAACAGATCCATTACCAAAACCATCGGATTATTTTTCGAAATCGAGTGTTGTGAAACGTTTTATATTATAAATAACAGTTTGAGTTTGATAAATTTGAAGCTTGCGGGCCATTTCTTTTCCTAAAGATTTCACTGAGCTAGAATAATTTCGTGTTTACATCAGCTGCTTTTTGATAGTTCCCGGAAAATTCAGATTGAAAAGAAGAAAAAAAATAGAAATTTTTTTGAACTTTTGGAAATGTGTTTTAAAAAGGGGGAACGTGAGAAACTGCGAAATGAAAAGCTTTGCTTCTGGAATTTTTCCGAGAGCAGTAAACATCAGATTGAGTGGGCATGCCTGTATCGATGAAAAATATTTGTAATGTTGAAGAAAGTATATGTATTGAGATCTCAGTTTCGCATAAATGCATATCCAATTCTAAAAAGACGAAAGAAATTTAAAAAAAAAATGCATGTTGAGATTTGGGTTTCGCAGAAAGGAAAACAAGGAAATACAGGAATTGCTTACAATTTATAGATGTTTAGAAAACAAAATGTGTTTTTGATATTTTAGAATTCTTGTTAAATAACATCTTACTGTTTTAGCCATTTAACTCTACAATGAAGAAGGATGATAAAAAATTACCCCAATAAAGGATCTAATATTTTTAAAGTTTGTCTCGGTTTGTATTAAACACAGTTGCTCAGGTAACAAAATGGAAATAATATTTTGGATTCACTGTTTTCCTTTAAAGTTGTTCGAGATACAACAATTACGTATGCTTAAAAGTTATAGAAAAATATATTTAATTCTACAGAACTATAACACATGATACCGACAGAAAGTTTTGAATGTCATGAGATAAAAATATCTTTATTCATTAAATGAAAAAATGAAAAATATTAAATAAATTCAAATTATTAAAAAGATGGAGCAACTACCCTGATTTCGAGCTTACTCCTCATCATGTCTTTGATTGCCCAGCTGTTGCAGTCGCCTTGCAGTGTTTGGACCATTTCCCGGAAGAGGATTTATACTGCGAGCTGGCATTCAAGATAGACAATTGGGGCACATCACGATATTCGATT
This sequence comes from Caerostris extrusa, assembly GCA_021605095.1. Classification (NCBI taxonomy): domain Eukaryota; kingdom Metazoa; phylum Arthropoda; class Arachnida; order Araneae; family Araneidae; genus Caerostris; species Caerostris extrusa. Next base: position 2,354 of record BPLR01019098.1, on the reverse strand, counting down.
CCATTTTACACTTCAGGGGATTCGACCACAGCAAATTATTGAAACATTTTCATTCAATTATTTAAATATTGAATTAGTTTTTAAATTGTAAAAGAGTATTTTTATTGAAATGGAATAGAGGTCTTTGATATTGTGATTATTTAAAGCGATATCATAAATATGATTGAGATGGAGAAATTTAAAAGGTCTTTACCGTAATAGCAGAGACCTATATGTTATTTGACAGAAAATATTTGTATCAAGCACTCTTTAATTTAACACAGTTCAAAAGCAGTAAAGGTAAGATCTTTTAATATTTTTTATTGCCGAATCTTCGAAATCGTCTTATTTATTCATTCGTGTGCTATCACTTGGACCAAAAGGGCTAAAACGATTCGAATGGCAATTTGACACTTGCTATAATGAAATAATGAGCTCAATTTAAAAAGAAGTAATTCTTTATTTCAAAGTATTCCATCTCAAATTAAATATCAAGTAATCCAGAAAGAGGACTGTTTTAACGTTTCTAACTCCTACTATAATAGGAAATTATAAAACAATCATGAACATAAAATTTAAAAAAAAAATTATGAATTCCCAATAAAAATATTCATATTCGAAAGGAGTGGGAAGACTTATGTGTTTTAAGACAAAAAGCAGAATTGCTCTTGATTTTCTGGATAAAAAATTAAATAATACATCATGCTTCCGCTTTTTAAAACTACTATTACCTTCAACAACTTTTGAAAGAAACTGTTGTATGCGAACTTTAAACTTTGAACTTGCTAAAAAACTAAACTAAACTTGCAAACTTTGAGGAAACCATTTTATAATATGATAGCATATTTCAAGGTATCCATGTTAAAAGAAGTTGATATTTTGACATTCATTGAATTGTTATTTTTTTGCACTAAACAATGTATGGCTGAATGACAAACTCAAAAGTTGTACTTAATTTAAACTAAACATCTGGGAACAAATATGTTGTACTTTCTCTACAATAATTTAAAAACTATACAATATTAAATGAGTATATATATGACAAAATGACAAAAGCTCTGACGCTCTGTGCCACAAACTACTATGACTGTAGAGTGTTGTGCGGCTATATGGATGGCTATATAATCTACAACCCTACCCTTAAAACGACACATCTATTTCGTAATTTGTCAGTACACGAACGGCCATGGTTCAACATGAACTGTAGTGATAGTTAGTTATTAAAATATATATAAACCTAAGCCGTAAAAATTCAGTGTCCAGGAGCCAAGTCAGATTTCTACCTACGGGTGTTCCCTCACAACAGAAGCTGCCCCCTTTCCCTTTCCATAAGACCGCATAAATTCTTGGACTTCCTGTAGACATTCCTGTCTACCAAGTGGGATAAGAAACATCAGAAAAACAATTATATTTAAAATTAAATTTTTATACATAGCATGTGACGACAATGTTACTTTTAATATTGTTTCATACCAAGTGGAATAAGAACTTTAAAATATATATTTTTAATTGTAAATGCTGAAAAACATCAAAACATGTGAATTACAATGTGTAAACGAAACGCTTTACTACAGTTAAGTAAACCCACATAATCTTAAAAAGGGAATGATCCATATAATCCTTTAAGAATAAAATTCATTTTAATATTTAGTTTTTTGAATTCCTTGCTCAACAAATATGTGATTTCATTAAATTATAGAGTGATGCTTGGCTTGTCTCTTAAGCTATTGAAGGAATATTTAAGAAAGAAAAATTAAAAAATTGCTCGTTAGTTCAAACAATGTAAAAAAGTTGGGGAGGGGCAAAAAAAAAAAAAGAAAGAAAAAGAAGGAAAATAAAAGGGTCTCGTGCTTGAAGGATAATAAACGAATTCCGAAGGAAAAAAGTATATTAAGCACGTTTCGACAAAATGTGTCTCTAAAAAATGTCACGGATATGGCTATTTCAAAAACAAAAAAGTTACTCTCTTTTATTCATGTTAGCAGGAATAATCTGGAAACACAGATCGAAAAAAAAATTATACATAATAAATACAAACAAAGACAGTCCAAGAGAAACAATCTCACCTGAAATTACGAAAATCAGTAAAAACATTAAATATACTATTTTGATAATAGCATTATTTAGAATACGTACGCTCATGACATTATAAACCATTTTATTTTTTATCTCTCTAGAGTCACATGGCAAAATCCTCGTGACTGTTTCAGATGATAGGACAATACTTCAGCGACAGATCACGATTAGTAACTAATATTATATATATATATATATATCCGTGTGTGTGTGAAATGTGCACTTATAAAATGAGTGGAAATTACCAATAATATATGTAACATGTTTAACATATATAGCGTGTAACATATGTAGAGAAT
>BPLR01019097.1:0-43855 GCA_021605095.1 Caerostris extrusa | reverse complement strand
ATCAAACCAACAACCAACAGTATATATATTAGGGCATATCAATCAAAAACATGTTATATACGATGTATCAAATCAGGATGAATATCAGAAAATGTCCCACGCTGACAGCTGGCAACGGCGAACCATATTGTCGAAGTATACATCTTGTATTTTAAAGTGATCTTAGTTATAATAAAGAGAACTCTCAAATTATAAAATATTAAAAAATACTGTTTTTCTTCTAACAGAATTGATTTCAGTGATGCCTCTTTTCTTTTTAAATTTAAAAAAATTATACAGTATTATTTGGTTATTCTCATTTTACACATTTACAAAAATACTTTTTACATGGTGCATGTTTACAAACTCTAATGTCATTTGAGATGTATATTAAAGATTTTAGAATATAATTATTAGGTCCTTAATATAAATATTTTAACTATGCCATATTGTAGCAACAATTTAATGAACCAAACATGGATGTGTTCCAAATCAGAAAGAAACGGTCACCGAAAAGGTCGTTACTCTGTAGCATTGATGAGTTATTAACTACAGAATCATAACAAGCCACTGATGTTTTCGAAACTACTGTAGAAGAATGAGAGAAGAAAAGTTACGTTATCACCAGGAAACATTCAAATTAAGCTGAAATTTATTACAGGGTGTGAATATCATTAAACAGCAATTATTAAGTGTTAGAGGTTAGATACTGACAGGTAATACAGGCATAACACCTTAAACCTTCATAAATTATTAAAGAAGAGAGGGCGGACGCTTCTTTAAACACTCTTTAAATATATCTGTTTTAGTAACACTTCTGAAGCACTATGTGATTTTGGATGAGAGTAAAATTTAAGTATGAATAGTGGAAGCATTTATTGCTAATCCACATCATAAGACATTTAGTACATTAATTTTTTTTACAAAATACTTTTAAATAGATTATCCACAGACAAAATATTCTTTAAAAAATTGCCTCGGTGGAAAAATTATACATAAAATAATTTTCACCATATTGGATCATATCTAAATACCAAACTGGTATTGATATACAACATGTTATATTATTCTACGTAAGCAAATAACAGAAAACTTTTTTTGATGCTTCAACTGGAACTACATACACGTGCTCCATAACCCAACTAATAGGTTTAACATTTTATAATGGGTAACATCACTATGGTGGATCAATGTTATTCTTAGAGTGGTAGACAAAAGTTTTTTGGAGTTCTCATTGTAGAAAAGCTATGAACACTCAAAATTGGAATTCACGATGTTTTTGCGAAACATTCTGTCATTAGCACCACTGATTTTATCCAGTTTTTTAAGAATGACCGCAGCCATGGCCAGCAAGATTGTTCTTGCATGGCGCTCTACAGATCCTCAATGCTGATTTTGGGATGTTTGTGCTTTTAGAAATTGCATTTAGCGTTAAAGAATTATTTAAACCAACAGAACAGTACTAATAATCTATCTTGAATTTCTTATGCACAAACGTTTTTTAATATAATTGTAATTTTAAAAGATTATGATAATATCCCGATCTTAATTATTTATGAACTTATTTTAATCATAAAAAATCTCCCAAAGGTTTTCCAGTTACAGAAACTAATCCTTTTAATAAATTTTTTATTTATAAAAATTTAAGAGCAAATTACCTACTAGTGATTAGTATATATATTAAAATACATATTTTTCAAATTTTTTTGTATTTTTGTTTATTTGTGGTGTTAAATTTATCTCGACAAATTTGCATAAAAATTGAATTAAACAAATTGTAATAAATAAAATTTAGTTTAAAGGAGGAAAAAATTAATTTCAATCCTAAATTGTTTTATTTGAATGTCAATAAATTATTTTGTAAACAGAATATTATTATTAAGAAACATTATTTCAACACAATTAGAAAAACATTCGTGCTACAAAAATATTCTTTTATATTTAAATTTATGATATGAAAAGTTAGTTTTACTGAAAAATTTGGGACATCCAAAATTATAGCTTAATGAATGTCAGAGTATTTCTAATTAAGGAGTAAACTAAATCATTGGGATACTCTTCCTTCATTAATAATCTAACACATAATCATAATATCTAAATATTAAATAGTTAATCTGAAAAATAAAATTAAATAGTCAATACTCTATTTCTAAAGCAAAATATATGTAATTTTATACATAATCTAAATCCATATTAAAAATTTTCAGATTATCCAATATTTTTATTTTAAAGCAAATATACAAAATATATGCAAAAATGAATACCAAACAGAATATTAACAAATTTTCAAACAGGCTAAAAAGCAGTTTCATTATATTATTGAGAGGTTAAAATTGGCGATTTTCTTTTTACTTTCTAAGATCCTAATTTTATCATTCCTTACCTAAATATTGTTATTAATATAAATATCAACTAAAACAAACAATGTTTAGTTAAAATTTCTTCGTTAATTTTATTGAATTTATACATTAAGTTTCTGGAATAAAAGATAAAAAAACCAAATTTTAAAAGGTAATTGTTCTAATAAAGATTTTTGATTTATACACTTTAAAATATGCTTTCTTACTTATGGCTAATAAGTTTAAAAGTATTATGTAAGTCTCAACAATGATGTCAACACCAAATTATATGGGCCATTTCAAATTACGTTTCTCAATAATACTTAAATATTCTTTAATTTCTCAAATATCTGTTTCATATTCAGGATTCTTATTGAAATTAATAACTCGTAGCATCACTTGCAATTAATTTTCTTACCTTCCAGCAAATCACCTATGTAAATTGAAAAAGCCTCCTCACTTACATTTACTACGGCATCATCACAAGAATTAAATGTTTCATATAAAATATAGAATATTATATTTTAAGAGAAGTTATCCTATTTAAAAGATTTTAATTTGAATTCACCTTTTCTTTCTGAATACAGTTGAATTCAACTAATTATTTTTTATGTACCTTCCGATTCTAAAACTGGCTGGCAAGACAAATTATAATTTTAACCGACATTTGCCGATATTGTCCAAACCTAACCTGTAATGGATCTGTTTGACACTTTCCTAACAAAATATTCTTTACATATTATATTCAAAAATGAAATTTATTGATTCTATTAACGATTTCCCGTTTTAAAATGAAGAGAAAATGAGTCTCTTTTAGTAAGTTTACCACCTCTACCAGGAAATCCTAATTATTTTCATTCTGGCAGTTCTAAAAACTTAAATTTTCCAATGAACAAAAGCCGATCTTTAAATCTTTTTAAAAACCAACACATTTTTATCACTAAAATTGTCTATTGATTTGTAGAAATCATCATTTAATTTCAAACCATTTTAAGGATATTTAACATTAACAATTTTAAACCATTTTAGTATATGAAACCAATAAATACTGCAGTATTATAACTTTTTTCATTTAATTCACACTTTAAAAGAATTATGTTTTTAGTTTATGAAATCGATTTAAAATGAATAAAACATTTTGTTTCTCAAATGAAGATGGATAAATAGAGGATATTTGTATGTTTTTGAGATAATTAAGAGGATATTTGTACAATTAATACTTTTTCAGATTTATAAGTAATAAAGATTGAAACAAACTTTTGAAAGAACATTTATATTGGGAAAATAAAGTTGTTTCATATATTGTTTAGAGAGATATTGTTTCGAGATATATTGGGATATTGTTTCATTCAATTATTTCTAATGGATTTTATTAAGTGACTAGTGTAAAAACAAAAAGAATATTTTTTATAGCTTAACTGGATTTTAAATCTATTTTAAGCTCCATTACACAAATTTAATAAACATATTTCTATATTTTTTATTGCTGTTTGATATTAAACGCAAAACAGTATAGCGGCGTATCAGTGTATGTATTATCACAGAAATCTGTTTGTGATAATTTACTATTAAATTCTTTAAAAGATAAAAGAGTAATTAAATAGTACATTGTTAATTATTATTCTTGTCCGAGAAGTCAGATCACATCTTTAATTTATTTCAGTAAAATTAAGTTTGTTGTATGAAACTAATTTCCGTTTTTCTAAACATTTTATAAATATGTAGATTTCTTTAAAGATTTTTTATTTTAATAAATTTGTTTGATATTGAATCCAGATTTCACATGTAAATTTTGAATGTTGTTTATGTATTAATTTAAAAAATATATATATTTCTCATTCATAACTGGGGAAGCATGTTTTATATAAAACAATATTAATATAATTGTCACTAGATATTGAAATGCTTTTTACCGGAACATTTACTAAAATTGTATTTATTTAATGTTAAAAAAAAAAAATAGTTCATACACAGAATTAGGAGATATGTGATAAATATTATTTTCTTCCAAATTTATTATTTTTAAACAAGGAATTATAATTAAAATGTAATACTTCCTTCATAAGGAAAATGAATGATAATATGTAAATTAATGTTAAAATATGTCAATATTTAATATATAATAATTAATAAATTAATATTTATATTTAATAAATTAATTAATAAATAATGTAACGAATATGTAAATTTTAAATTTAATATTTAAAAAAAAATGAATTACAAATAAAAGGGAAAGAAAGGTAAGAAAATAATGCAAAAATAGCGTGATACAATTTTAGAGAATGCATATTTTGTTTGCTAACAAAAGGCATTTTTGTCTATGTAATTATGAAAAGAAATGTAATATACATTTACATATACGGTTTATAAATATGCTTCATATCTTTGTCTTTAAAAACAAATAATTTTAATATAAAAGATTAAAATATTATATTTTTTATGCAATTCATGTTGTTTTTTAAAAAAAAACTTTAAAAGTGAATTTGTTGTTTTCAAATAGTTTAGGAGTTTAACTACTCTTTCCAGAAAAGCCTTATTGTGCACTAAATATTTTGGTCTATTGTAAAGTTCTAGAAAGCCCACATATAGAGGAGTTACTAACTAGAATAGTTAAAGAATTCTGAAAGAGTTAAGAATAATTTAGTCTGGGATATTTCAGTTTTAAGCATTTAGAAACTTTTCTAGTCTGTGAAGGCATTAATGATTTATAATAAGTTCTCAGAACTTTTCTTTTCTTTCGTTGGCACCTAGATATTATCATTAAAGCACTAGGGACTATCTTTGTCAGGAGTGGCCTGATGGCGAATTGGCTAGGGCTCTGGCCTTAGATGTGATAGACATAGGGTTCGAATCCCGGCGGAGGCATGGTTATTTATTAGTAGTTCGGAATACACAGTGAACAGTAGGTCCGGGTCTAATTATGCCTAATGTGTAAAAACAAAACATCGTAGAGCAACAAATCATTCTTTTGTTAGATGAATGACTTCGCACTGATGATGTTTAATTTATAAAATTTATACAAATGTAAAATATCATTCATTATAAAGAACTCTTTCAAATAAAAACTAAAGTCTTAAATGTATCTAACTTAAGATAGAAGGCTGTTTCAATCAGCATATTTAAAATAAATTGCTACGAAGTATTTTCGTATAAATTGTTTTATTTAACTTTTGTAAATCAAGTTAACATTTATATTAGTTAAATTATTTAGCAATGTTTATATAAATAACGTTATTAAGCAACACTCAGCAATTAAAACTGAAGAACTGATGATATAGAAGCTAGATCAATAGAATTTTTCTACTTTTTGCAATTTTCTAGCGATTTAAAAACATATGAGAAACATAATCTTTATATATATATATATATATATGAATCGGGGAATTCATGCAATACTTATTTATGCCAGGAATAATTCACTGATGGAGAAAAATACTTAATTTAAAAATACTCAAGTTTAATTTAAGTAAGTCTCATTTTTTATAATTTTGGAATAATTAAATAACAAATATGCAGATGCTTTGACAAACAGCTCTGGATAATTTCTATTATTTTTTTAAATTTTCATTCATTATTTTATAGATATTATTGTGTATTATCGAGTGAAAAGATTTTTCCAAAACAAAAAGTGCTTTCGCTAAAAATTCATAACAAAAATATATATCAATAAAAATTTGCTGACAACATTTATTAGCTTGTATGCGGAAAAGTTAACAATAGTATGTGTAGTCATCTATGTGAATTTTTTACTTCCTGCTACGTAATCTTTGACTGCCAATTTGACACCGATATCTCTATAACGATTTAAGATTTATGAGTTTTTATGCAGCACTTCGCTTGTTTTCTAAGCGAAAATAACCCAAAATTTACCATGGGAAAGGAGGAATATCAAGTTATACCATTCTCCCACTCTTTGTCTTTAAACATTTAGGGTAATTACCTAATTGAACTTTAATAAATTCACTTTTTCAAATTTGAGAAATGCAATTCTAAATGCCATTCTTGATTTTATGAATCCATTTTGTGCGTTGTTGTCACATACCACAGCTGGTGCGAGAGTAACTAAGTTAACACAGTGCTTTATAACTTATAAATAGCACAGAAATCTTAAAATATCAATTTCAGCATAAACATTTAAAATTATCGCATTAAGTTTATTATCAGTAATATAAAATGTACCTCAATTAAATATAAATATTCTTCATGCTTTGAAATTCAACGTAGGAAACTTGAATTCCCAACAATTTTGTTCTCTTTTAGTTATTCGTAGGATTAACTGTCTCGCGTGTTTTCGATTGTCGGCTAACATTGCCAGCAGAACATTTTCTGAATACCAAAAATATGCAATTTTTCGCCATGTTCGATCTATTATGCTCTTTAACGCTTTAGGTAGAAATCGAGATCTTTTTTATAATTCTGTAATATTTATTCCCATGCCGACAAGATAAATATCAAACTAAGCACATGTATATACATACTCTGTTAATACATGTAATGCATATATGTAATAAATAACATACATTATACATACATGTAATAACATACTCTGTAAAATATTTGAAATTCCCCGATGGGTCTTTTGTGGAAACATATATTCTGAAAATTGTTATTTGCTTTCGTTAGCCAAATGGAATGATTCAGTTTTCCAGGACCCTTTTTTGGGACAAGCTTAATGAAATATTTCCGTTTGAACAAATAATAGCAAGCAGTTATTTCTATCCCTTTTGATCTAGTAATTTTTCCATTCAAATGTTGCAATAGATATATAATTCGCATGTAACAAAGAAACAAACCATTTTAAAAAGACGTCCCATAGAAAACTCAAATTGTCTTATGCTGTCATTTTTAGAACCTGTATTAACCACTGTTCCATCACGTGCAACTTAGAAATCGAAAGATTAGTATTTTTCCATAAAAGTTAATATGCTTGTTTAAATATTAAAGCAACTGTTAGATACACGAGTGTCATATCCATGATATATAGATCTTGGTTTTGGAAGTAGAAAAACAATCTTCTGGCATGATCTTTCTAGCTAGCCTTCCTGATTCCTAAACTCAAATTAAAATCTCGTTCTTTCAGCTCTCAAAGTATATCCAATATTCCGATGAAGAGTTTTTTACCCTTTTTCCGTTTCGAGTTACTCCGAGTTTTCCTTTTTTTCCTTCTGATTTTTGCTACAATCGATTACTTTAGAAGAATCATCTTTGGTAATTATTCCCATATCTTTTAAACTTGACTTTATAAAAATTGCTACTGATTTATCAGAAACACTGGTTCAGTCGCAAGCATGTGCTACATTTGGGAGTTTAATTTTCATTTGAGAAGTTGAAGGAGAGTCTTGACGTATAATTGTATTTTCGTTTAACATTGTATATATTATTGCGTTTTACATTGTATCTTCAATATCTTCTTATTCATCAGATGAACTTACAAGAATTCAAAATGTGTTTCATAATAGAGGAAGAAAGTCAAAATATGAATCATTTACTTATTGCAAAATGATGCCAAAATTAATTTTCGATTAGATTTTTTTTTTTTAATTTTCCTACTTCGTTTGACTAAATATGCAAATAAATTAGTATTAATAAACTTGATTGATTAATAATTGTAATGATCGTTTCATCCAGATGAAGTTCAGAATGACTTGTATTATTTGTATTCTTTAGATATATGTGCAAATTGTGTTGTGGTGCTATTTTCAAGATTCAATAAATAATGTAGCAGCTAAATGCTTTACTTTTCATTTAACTTTCTTCAACATTTGTGTTCCTACCTGCATACCGCCATCACAGATGACAACAGGACCAAACGAGAGTAATCTTTACTGCAATCAACTGTTATTTTTACTACGAGTGGTCTTTTTTCTAAAACAAATCTCCTTGCTTTGATTAATCTGCAAACCAATTTTTGTCCAAGTTAACTAGAAAAGAATTTTTACAATTAAGCTGAAAAATCATTTCTTTAATTATACTTACTCTAAACTAACGGAAGCATAACAGATATATCAATGTTATGTTATGCATCGAAGAATTTTTAATAGAATTTAATTTTATGACCAAAGGAAAAGGCATGCATGAGAAAGCAAATATGTTTTCGAATTCAATAACCCTCATGCAGTGCTCCTTAATAATTTGAAACAAAAACTTTCTCGACAACACGAAACGTAATAAAATAAGCATTTAAATTTGACCCTATCTGAATATTTATTGCTCTGTTAAAGAAAAATTTGTAAAAATTAAACAGATAAAACTAATTACAATCCTCAGAAGGCCATAGAATTAATTAAAGCTGTGCCATAAAAGTCAAAATACGTCCTTCTTTATTTACTCCCCCAATAAGCTATATATTAGTGATCAAAGCTAAAATGATAAAAGGTTGTTCGTTAACTTGTTGCGGTCCTTTGTTAAATATTAATGTCTGGAGCATACATTTAAAATCATTTGAACGGAAATGATTTATTTTAGGAAATGATTTCAGCGAGTGCTGTGGAAATGTGCATTTTTATTGACATTAGAGATGAATAAACAAAGCTACTTAATTACTCTTATCATTTCCATTACTACAATAGGAATCTTTTTTTAATATTTTTATTCTGATTTAAGTATAAATAATATTAATGAATATGTCAATACAATAAAATATATAGAAGAAAATGTATTTAATTTTGAATCAATAACCATTTATTTTTATAAAAACATTAACATGCAATTCCATGCCAGGAACTTGAAGTTATGCGCCATTCATATTAAAAATTTGTAATAACTACTGAGTTAAGCAAGTTCAATTATGCGGACCCGCTATGTTATATTCACAAGAGATAGAAAGATGAAGCGCTTTCCTGGAGGTCGCCTTAAGAGAAATTGACCTATACTTGGATTACACGGTACAAAAACCCAGAAAACATTCATATCCAGATAGTGATTAAATACGTTGTTAAAATGTACATAAGTACAAAATTTTAAATTGTTCTCAGAGCGAATACTATAATATGATTTTCATGATGATTATCCTTCAAACCCTGCCGAAGCTCTATATCTAAATTCCCACCAGCTACAAAGATCGCAGGTCGCAGAACATCAGCCAATCAGAAGCATGGTCACCTGGAAATTCAGACTTCTGATTGGCTGACGATCTGCGATCATAATATCTGGTGGAAATCCATCTTAACCACAAACTGTCGTGGGACAGCTTGTGATAGGGACACGAACAAATTAAATGACTTAGTTTTCATATGTATTTATTAAAGTCATTTTTTTCTATGTGCAAAAATATTTTTATAAAAATCTAATATCGCACTTGAATATTCTATATTTTTCTCTATTTTATTGAAATTTTCACTAATGGAGCACCACTTTGCTGCATCAGCGTTATTCTTCAAGTGATTTCTCACAAGCTGAAAACTGCAAGACTATAAGTAGTATTTTTTACAATGTTATATACAATTAAGTTGTACATGATATTTATTTCTAAATAAATTAAATTTTTCTAACAATATGATAAGACCACGAAATCTGTAAATGCAATGAGTAAAGCTATATATCATAGAGCTGCTAAATATATATATATATATATATAATTTTTGTACACATAATTATATGAAAACGCATTAAAAGGCGTCATTAAAGTTTTATGGAGAACTTATTAAATCACAAGGAAATTTTCAAACTTTACGAAAAGCATGAAAAATAAAGATTTATACCTTTATTTTTACACACGGTGTTCGTATTTTGTACAAGTTATTTCATATTCCAGACAGATTTCTACACTTTTTTTTTATTTAAGATTATATTTTTACTTGAAAAAGCAATTGCAGTCTATTTATAAATTTTCCAATTGTTCCAAACTTGAACTTATTCATATGCTGATTAAGTAAAAATATAGTAGTTACCTTAAAAAGCTATGTTGACATTTTAAAGAAAATTAATGTCTTGACTGTGGAGTTAAAACAAGCTCAAATTTCTAATCGAAAATATTAAAGTGCAGGTTTTGAGATAAATGAAAAAGTAGCATATTTGAGTATTTTCATTCACTTTAATTTTCTCAAAGTTCTATAATCGTGGTATGAAATGACATTGTTTTTTATGCCATATGGACATTACACATGAATACAGATTAATGCTATTTTTAATCATCCTCTTCAAAATACCTACTATAACAAAAGTAATTTGAAATTGACAAGCATGTAAATACATTTATTTAAATAGCAGTAAAAAAAAACCTCAAAAGTAACTTAAATCTTTCAATAAATTATTTCGTACTTTGACGAACATATAAATTAAATAAGAAGTAATACTTCCGAAATTTACCACAGACACATCTAAGCGGTCCCAAAAAAAAAAAAAAAAAGAACATTTATTTTCGCCACAATGAGGTCATAATGAATTTACTTACTAAATGCTTCATCAAGAAAATTAGATTATAATCGCGTTCAACTTTTCTTTTCGAAAAATTCATTACTTGAAAACTCATCACGTCGCCCTTATAATGGAGGGAGATTAATTAAATTACATTTTAAGATAGATTCTTGCCATTTATTGCTCCGGTGGTAACTGCTGTCGGTTTTCTGAGTCAGAAAACCTTCTGAAAAAGAGAAATGCGATTCATAAGAAAAAACATCAGCAGCCATTATTTACTTTTCTTTTCAATCTTCTGAAATGAGACAACGGTCTGGGGTGAAGTGAAAAGGAAAGTATTCAGTTTCAGAAAAAAAATCGTTCTGCATTAAAGGAAAGGTGTCTGAAAAATGTTACAAGGAGGCTAGTATGTTTTTTTTTTTTATTAGCTGACTTAATCGATCCGCCGTTTTCCAAAGCATCCCACACATGTTCTATTGGATTTAAGGTATTCTAGTTGCATATTTGTTTTCTAGAAGTTCCTCAAGGACACGAGTTTAGTATTTCCCAGTGCTACGTCCATAAAAACAAAGTGACATAAAAACAAAGTGACATAAAAACAAAGTGACATAAAAACAAAGTACATAAAAACAAAGAACAGACGCATGAAGGGGATGTTCATTTACTGACAAAGGTAAGTCCGCAGTTCATCATAATGTCTTCTCATACGAGTACGCTAGGAAAGCTCTAACAGTCTCTTTCCCTGATGCCAATGGGGTGAGACCGTGTCTTACAACTCTTCATATCAAGTTGCGTTTGATACCGAGTTTCATCTGTAAAGAGGAGATGATTCCACTGCTCCGATCTTAAGGCGTTTTGTTCCGTACATCGGTCTAAAGTTCCACTGATGAGCAGTAGTCAACGGGATGCAGCGTTCAGGAGAAATGGGCATCTGACCACAGAACACAAAGACATTTGTAGTTTTATTGCTCGCGTTGCTCTTCTGTAATGTTATCCACTAACATCTATCGTTTTGCTTGTGTGTTTTGTTTTCGTCTACAAGAAGATATGTCGGTTTTCATTGCTGTTGTTTTTCTTGACGATCTCCAATAATTCTTCTTACAATTATTCCTGTAATTTTGATGGCTTTTCAAGTTCGCGAAGGGACATTTTTGTCGCTTCAGAACTCTTGAGCAACATTTATCTAGACTCAATCATGCAGATCAACCTATCACTTTTGTATTCAGTTACGTAAATATCAGAAACAATAGGAAGCAAATATCAAGAACAAGATGTCGCGCAAAACGCGTGCATGCCTGAGTGCAATACTACAATAAAAAGGATAGAATAATATTGCAATACTACAATAAAAGGTCAGACTTACAAAAACTGTAAAATCATTAGGTTGGTTTCTTCTATCTCTATTGCACATATGAACTCACTTGATATTACAAAAATATCTTTAATAGCATCTTTCGTCCTCCTTTTAATGTAGTATTGCACTGAGATATGCACGTGTTTTGCGCGATATCTTGTTCTTGATATTTGCTTCCAATTGTTTCTGATATTTACATAACTGATTTGAATGTATTGATTGATCGCGAAAAGCCTCTATCTACAGTTACATGCTTAAAAATTAAATAGTTGCTTATATATTGTACGCAAACGTAATGTTTGTTTTGAACTATATTTTAACTAAAGAAAATGAATTCTTTTGAATTTTCTCTCTCTAATGTAATTTGGTGTCTAATTGATAAACCCCTATTTGATACTCCTTTGTCCCATAATAATAATAGCAAAGAAAAAACCCGCATCATTTATTATAAAAAATAGAATAAATTAAACAATAAATTAATAATATTACTAAGAATATTCATTTTGAGTCTTCAGATAATTTCTGGGTTTTACAATAATTTCGTTACTGCCTTTTAAACTTGTAGGATCCCTTGGCTTTTTTCTCTATATGCGTGAGCTTAAAATGGATATAGATTTTCTCGTTTTATGGATTTTCCTCTTTTCAAAATTCTTAATAATGTAGATTTGGGAACTTCAATGGCTTGAGCAGCTGATTTTATGGTGACTCTTCTGCTAATATGCCTAAGTTTTTCTCCATAATATTTGCATTTAAGTCCACAATTTTTGTATTTTTAAATAATCAGCATTAGCATAACATCATCTTGACAATTATTTTCGGAATCACGTTCTCAAATTCTTGATAAGGTTATTTAACTGCACTTAAATTGTTTTGCAGCTGACGCAATTGCACCTTTATCAATAACAGGACGATCACAACTTGATCTTTGCTTGAAAACTTTTTTCATTTTGCTTTTACAATGAGTTGATATTCAATTGAAATAAAAAAAATTGATTTCGATCAGCTGATAAAAATTAAAAAAATAGTTAATAAAATAGTTCAAATTAAAAAAGATGAAGTTTAGGATAAAATATTAAATTTAATTATTTTTTAATTACTTAATAATTTAAAAAATAGTTAATAAGATAGTTGAAACTAAAAAAAAATTCGTAATAACTAGGTTAACCTAAAAATTGTATTATGTGGTAAAACAAATGACAACTGTCATGAAACTTTGGTTTTGATTGAAGACTTTTAGCTTTTTTGAGCTAAAACATAACCCACAGCTGCATTCGCAAATAATTCCCGTCTAAATATTCATTTGCTACTGTTATTATGGAAAAATAGTATATTTAATTTATTAATTAAATTTAATTCCACTGTTAAAATTTAAATTATCATAATTTAATTTTATTATTAAAATTTAACTTATCAGTAATTAAAATTATTTTCCATTGTGAATCAATCACTTCTAAATCAGATAACTTTTGAAGAAAAAATGAAAAAAATATCGAAAAGATTCCGCGACAAGTTTTATTAACGAATTTTACACATAAAACTCTTTTGTTCCTGTTTAAAAATACCTCCTATAATCGTTAAACACCTTTTTTTCTGTTTTGTTAATATATTAGAAAGAAAATGTGTTAAAATTCGCCGTTATATTTTTACCTGAAACCTATGCAACAAAATGTTTCATATTTAAAGTTTTTAAATATGAAAAATTTTAAGGCTGTAAAAGTTTTAATTAATTATTGTGATGAGCTGATATTTTTTGCTCAGGGTCGAAACTTTTTCTTATTTATTACTGGCATTATTATATTAAAGTTATTAAAGTTGATTATTAATAATTTTTTCCATTACTGCACATTTTAAAGTATTATATATTAATTATAATTGCAACTAATATCATTTTTATCACTTTAAAACTTTTTTTCAACAAATTTCGTAGATACTACTTTATCACTGTAAATTTAGAATGAGCCATTCTTTTTAGGGCAGGTTAAGCAACACCAGGCAATTTTCAATGATATCATTCTTCACAAGAATAGCTGACATGTAGAGGATTCAACATTACACAGTGCATGCGAGCAACCAGTTTTTGTCTTGGAAAAATACAAAAGGCTAAAAAAAAAAAAAAATTAACCGTTTATGAAAACTCAATAGGTCATACCAAATTATAAATCATAGGAAATTTATCTGAAGTCCAAATTCTATATAATAATTATTTTATTAATAGTTTTTGCATTGCATTAATTTGGTTGAAATACATAAAAAAAAGAACATTAAAACTCAGAAGTATTGCTCAAAAATAAAATTTAATTTCTGAGAAAATTACGTAAAAAATTATAAATTAAAATGTAATCATCTTTTACTTTTCCTAAGTCATCGATTATATAATTTATGCTAACTTCTATATTTTGATAAATATTCAATAAAACTAAACAAAGAAAAATGACTGAAAGATGAAAAATAATTGAAAAATGAAGAAATATTTAACAAAAAATTAAGCCTCAGGGGTTTGGAGGGGACTCAAGCCCGCCAGACACTCCTGTGTGCGCGTCACCCAGTGTGCTGTACTGAAGAAAGGTGGCTTTCTATACTGAACCAACATTTTGCCACCATAATTTTGTGAGATTACCTCTAAGGATGGCATCTTCTTCCCGATGGTAATATAAGAACATTACAGTCTACAGATTTATTAGTCGCATCTTAGTCACGGACTTTGAATTAGTCAGCAACAATTTTTAACTCCCTATATTTGGCTGTCTTGTACTTTTGTCATAAGTAAATAAACGCAAAAAGTGATGTTGTTTTCAATTTCTGGATATTTCTCCCTTAGGTAATTTTACATTAGAATGATAGATATGTATTAGATTCAACAGTACCCACGGTGCAGCATGAGAGCAGCACATTGACACATCATCAATATTTTGCTACCACAGTTTTGAACAATTATCTAAAAGGATGGCTTTTGATTATCCGCCCCTTCTCCTCTCCAACTTGAAGGATATTCCGACTTACAGATTTTTTTGTGCAAATTCACAGCATAAACGTGGAGACTTTCAGTTCGGCTTCACTTATCGGGTTTCGAACCCAACATTCTATGCTCTAACCTATAAAAAGAGTTATCTTTCAAATCTCAGTGTGTTAACCCAGACTGCCTTTTCATCGTCCTCTGAATCCATCTCATGACGTCTACTGAGCTGTCCACATTGTCCCCTTCCAATTTCTCCCCACTCGAGTCGCACTTTCTGCATCGGCTTAACTGGTTATCAAAACTATTTACCGGATAAATGCGATAGTCACCAAAGCAATATCGACGCCTGTTTGTCGCCAGCTCCCCAGTCTTTCGGTAACCGAAAGGGTACCGCTGTTATGCAATAAGCCATTGTAGTCGCTTTTGTGCCATGGGACACAGGGAAGGAAAGCAATTTCCTAGGCACCCAATAGACTAAGACGAAAATCCCCCAAAACGCTATCTTTCTAAACTGAAATCTCGTATTCCTGCTGACCCTTCAACTCCAGAAGGAACATCTGGGCCTGTCTCGCACAATACCTCCCACGGAGACTGCTAGAAGGAAGCTCCTTTTATTTTTCCTGGGCCTGTTTTTTCTTTTTGATTTTGGATTGCTTTCTTTCTCTCCCGATTTCGATTGTGGTATTGAATTGTAGTAATAGACGAAAGAGTTCTTATTGAGTTTCCATTCAAAATGAAAGTTTGTGTTGGGCGAGGCTGTTTTCACCTTGTGAATCTTATAGCAGACTTATTATGAAATTGTTCAGTTTGCGAAACGAAATTCTTTCTTTTTTTTTTTTTTTCCAAAGAACATTAATGATTTCTTAAAAATCTAAAAGGAAATACAGCTCCAATTCATATTTTTAACTACTTTTAAAAATAAAAGATCTATGACAAGTACTATATTTTTCCGAACCTGATTCTCCTTCAAATTCTTTTTTTTTTTTTACTCCGATTATAGAATTAAACTATAAGCATAGACACATTTGTTCAAGTTGGATTTCGACTCAAATTGAGAAAGAATTCTTTCACTTTATTTCTTCTTGTGAAAATGTTTCCACTTCGTCAACCTCATGATGTACTTATAACGCAACTCTCCATTTTGCAAGTAAAAGAAAATTGTTAAAAAATTTTTTTCCCCAAAATAAAGAATATTTTTTAATGAATCTTCTGGTAAAATAAAGTTAAACCTAGCATTTAATTTCAATTTTTTAAATTTAACTATATGGGAAAATATTAGTCAACATATATATTTTTTTCTGGGGCTTCGAATGGCCGGAGTGGCTAGCGCTCTGGCGCTGGGTACCACAGGTTCAGGTTCGAATCTCGGTGGGGCCTTGGATATTTGTAGCGGTTCGAATCGACTTTTTAAACCGTAGGTCCCTGTCTAATAGGATCGTCGAGAGCGTTGCGGAGGCATTGTTACTCCGCATCCGTGGCTTATCTTCAAGTTACACGCGCCCCCTGTAGTAATGCAAAGTGAGTAACGTCTGTACAGCGCTTGCCTTAAGGCATCCAAGACCAAGCTGGGTCTAAGTGTTTGCCAGCTGCATTAGAAAGGAAAAAAAAAAATTTTTCTACTAATCTGAACGATTTTTGCTCCGATTGCGATATACATAAAAGGTTTTTATTAAATTTAGTTTATTAGGTTCGTTCATTAGGTTTATATAAAAATAAACACTTGTTGGGACTGTTCTCATTTTGTGAACAATTTTGTGTCAGTTTTAATATTAGATTGATATATCTAATATTAACTGTCTTTTGACATGTGCGGGAATGTTTTTACTCCAAAACAAGAATGTATGTAAAGAGACATTTAGAATACATAAAATTAAAAAATAGATGAAATTAAGCAATAGGTCAAATGCAAAATCAAATTTCCTTATATATTTTTAAAATATGAAAAAATAGCTGCATACAATATATTTTTTTAATTCAATATTCCAATTACATTGTTTATTATTATTATCACTTTCTTTCCTGATTGCGGTACATTAAGTAAAGTGAATTGAACTGCTATAATAGACAAAATAATTGTTTTTCAGTTTCCGTTCAAAATGAAAGTTTATTGCTGAGATTATTCTTGTTGAGACTATTTTTAAATGAGTTTTATTATACGAATGTTCATTAAATAAGTACAGAAAAAAGTTTTTTTTTTAGTTTATTATTTCAAATGAAGAGTGAGGTCTTTAAATAACCGTTGTTAAATATAGCTTAAATTCAAATTTAAGAAATTTCGCTTCTTTCATTTTTGACGATGTAAAAAATAAACGACTCAGAAAATAAATGTTTTTTACCAGGCATGATTTTTTTTTTTAAATTTGTTTTCGTTCTTTTCTTCCAGATTTCGATTGTCTCTTCTCCAATTTTTCTTTTTGGGCTGTAGTGATAGACAAAACGGTCCTTATCGAGTTTCGATTCAAAATGAAAGTTTTCGGAAGAGTTTTTTTTTCTTGTTGAAAGCAATTTTCAACTTGAGAATATTATATCAGGGCATACTATGAAGCTATTCAATCGACAAGGAAAGTAAAATATTTTTTTTTTCAAAAGCAAAGAAACCTTTATGTGTTTTAATTCAAATAAATCTTTAACTCACATTTCTGCAAGATGATTTTACATTTTGTAACCTCTGAAAATTTATAAATCAACAAACTTATTTCGATTTTCCTGATCTTTCTTTGGGATTTTTCCTTTAAGAATACAGCTATTTCAATGGATTTTAATAGAAGTCTGAGATTTCCTTAAGTTCAGATTATTATGCAACGGTTCATTTAAAAGGTAAAGAAAAATCTGTAAATGTCTTTTTAGAAATGTAAGTGGTCTAGAAGAACTCGGATAAGATTGAAATTCCAATCAAAAATACATTTTATATTTTAATTCTGAAAAAAATTGAAAAATAAATTTTTTTTCGTCTTTTCTCCTACATTTCTATAAATAAGAAGTTTTCTTTTTATTTTTCCTGAATTTTTTTTCTTCTCACTGAGTAATGAAAAGCTTTTTATTTCCAAAAGAATGCAGTTTTTAAGAGAAAATTTAAATCAATAAAACTAAATTTCAAAATAATATATTCATTTTTATAATTTTAACTTTTATAGGAATGGTGCAAGTTATTAACTATATAAAGAAGCATCCTCATATATATATATATAGAGAGAGAGAGAGAAATACTTAGAAGAGACTGAAAAACGTGTTATAGGGTTTTGAGGATGTAAGAGAAATGAACATAAATTCCGACACATCAAAGAAATAATTTCAATAGAAGGCTATTTAAAAGGCTTGAAAGGAATGTAGTGCAAATTTCTAAATTAAATTAAGAAAAAAATAAATTTTAACAGTTATTTTTTTAATTTGTAATTAAGTGATAAAATCAGAAGAGTTGAGGTGCAAATTGTAATTTTGTTGCTTCCGATAGTTTCAATCCAAATTTTGAAGAACATAAAATTATTTTTTTTTTAATTCTATATTTAAAAAGAAATGGAAAAAAATCTAATAAATAAATAAATAAAAACCAGAATTACGTTTAATTTAAAACTGACTGTTCTTTTTCGTATTTATGGAATAATTAAATAATAATTATCAACTGTAATGCAGACATCCTTAACTAATTTTTATGCTTTTTTTTTTTTTTAATTTTCACACACATTACATATATTTCTTCATGCATATACTGTCCTTAAATGTCACTGTTATTTCACATAAAGTTTGGGTAAAAGTCATAACGAGCAAAACATACATGAAATATCATAATTTGATATTTTTTAACAGAATAATTAAAATGAAGTTTTAAACATTTTCTAGCAGAAGTCCATATTAATTCTTGAAACAAATCATTGATTATTTTGCTTTTACATAATTTATGAAGTTTAAAAAAATGTAGATTTTTAATCCTACAAAATAAGACATAAAAATGTTTCAACCTTTGTTTTTCTTTAAAACTTGAAATAACAGTTGAAGATGTACATCCAGAAAATTTGGGGGATGATTAGTTTAATAGATAATCATCTTTCATTCATTAAATAGATAACCATAAACTTATAAGATAATATCAATGATTTGAAGCAGTGAAAATTAAGTTCTTTTTTTTTTTTCTTCTTTTTTCTTTTTTTTTTTTTCTCTGTTCTTTACTTTTGAGATAAATTCTTTTTTAAATAATATTCTTTTACAAAAAAAAAAAAAATATTGCCATACTTCAATCGATTTATCTATTTTTTTTAATCTAATTTAAATGTCTGTAAAGTTCTTTGTATGCAAAATATTACACATCTTTTTTATCATTAATGGCTTAAAATTGGGAAAAAAATTAAATATTAAATAACGAAGAGCAATGATTCTTAAGCTTAGAATCGTAAGTTAGAATCATAATAAGCCATGAAGAATCCTATAACTATAGAAGAAAATTTTATAAATGCCATAGAGATTTATCATTTCATTACATAGGGTTTTTTTTCTACTTTTGTAATTCCTAGAGAAATTTTTATGTTGCTTTTGTTTTTGGTGTGTTTCACATACTTATCAAACGTTCGTATTCTAGTTCAATATTTGAAGAATTTGTGTTGTTTTCTTGCATAAACAATTATAAAATTTTTCCATGATCTTTAAGTAATATAGAATTTTCTTCTGCATATCAAAACCAATTTTTGTTACAAGAAATGAACAACTTAAACCACTATTCGTTTTTATCAAGAGCGTTTTTTATTTGCATATATTTGAATAAATATATGGAAACAAAAAAAAAGTAAAATTATCAAATAAAAATGAAAAAAAAAAAAATGAATAGAATCCACAAAGTTTACCTCATATTATTTGGCTTTATCAGAGAAAAAGAATTTTGTGTACACTCTTTAGAGTCATTTGTCAAAGCATATTTAAATTAAATAATTTGGCTAACTTTCAAAAACTAACTGAAAGCAATATAAAGCAATTAGTGGACACAGCATTTACAAATGCCTCATTCAATATAATTTCTTGCGTATAACAAATTATACTTCGGTTTCTTTGTTTTGATTATTTTATGTCTTTTTTTTAATATTTTATATTGTGTTTCTTGAGTGAATAAATTCCTTATTTTAATTTATATGCTATATTTTGTTTATTATCTAGAAATGTGGAGAGGGTCAAAACCCATACAAAAATAATTTAAGAAATTTTTCTCTGTCTTTTGCTAGCTTTATTATATTGTTAATCGAAGTGATTTCCGAAAGTATTTTTCCTTTTGAATTTGGCAAGAATTCTAGTAATTTTTGAAATTTATTCTAGAAATAATTTATAGTGTAACAGAATTCAATAAAAAAAAAAAAAAATTTTGTAAAAAGACATTGATTAATTGTGTCAAAAATTGTGGAAAGTTGTAATTTCTAAAATCATACATATTTTTCAAAGAAATACCTAAAAAGAAAATTCAATGCTTTTTTGGGAATATAATATATTTTTCACAAAAGTAAAAGGACGCACTGAAAAAGACCAAGCTATTTTTATTAAAATAATGAAAACGCTTTTTAAAATGTTTTCGATAAACAACTTAAACAGAGTGAAACTTCTAATAGTGGTCACTTTTCCATTCTGATAAAAAAAAAAAATGACAGATCAGAAATTGAGTTCACCATGAGATATCATCATTATTAAAAGACATTAGCTATACAAAAACAAAAAACAAAAACATAAATATGAACTCATTTTTGTTTTCAATTTTTTTTAGTTGCGTTTATTACGAGTAGCTATTGCCAATAATTACTCGAATGCCAATACCATCATTAAATAATTAACTTTTTTTAAATACCACGTGGGAAATTGATTTGTATATATATCAGACAGAATTTCATTTTTAAATATGTTTTTAAAAAATTCATAAGTTTAGCATGTGTTTTTAAATACATCTATTTTCTTAATGTATCTTTCTTTAATCCTCAAAATCAAATATAGATTAAATTAACCTAATTTATTCAAATACAAAATGAATTTATATACATTTCAAGTCAAAAGGGTTTCTATAAAATATATACAATTGAGGTGTAATGATTGTTGTTCTTCTAATGCAGCTGGCAAAACAGAGACAGTTAACCTTTATGCCATAAGTAAGTGTTGTGCATTTTTTACTCATTTAGCACTACCCAGAGGACACATCTAGCTTGAAGATATGCTACGGGCGTGAGTAACACTACCTCCGAAACGCTACAATCATGTTAGGCAGGGACCTACGGTTTAAAGTGGATTCCAAACCACTACAAATACTTATGGCACCACCGGGACTCACACCCGGAACCTGTGGTACCGAGCTCCAGAACGCTAGCCACTAGCTTGATATGTTTTAAAAGACCTGCAAATTTGTGGTATGGGATGGCAAATATTTTTTCACCATATGACATTGATTTTCTTCAGTTAAGAAGATTATACATCAATACCCATTTCTTCTACAAAGCAAACAAATAAAATTCTGTTTAATGTATATACAAATCAGCTTCACACGTAGTTTTTTTTTTTTTTTTTTTTTTAATTTTAATTATTTAACGATGGTACCGGCATTCTAAAAATAGAATTAGACATCTAAAAAAATTGAATTTTAGATTTAAGCAAAAATCATTAGATTTTTCCTGGAGGTATTCTTATTCAGGTTTGTTTTCTTTTGAATAAAATATTTACTTATTTGTTCATCTTTTATAAAGTTGAATTACTGCACTTAACACTTGTCTTAAGTGTTCTTGAAGTATTTAATATTTCGATTATCTTCTACAACTGTCTGTGTGGGAACATTTTTTTTTGAATGGGAATCAGTAGAATCTGATCGCAGAATCCCATCTTTCCATCCACGTAGAAAGAATTTTATTCTCCCCTCCCCTTCTTTAAAATCCGTCTTAGTTCTAAATTTCATGGACTTCTTTGTGAACTGAGCAAGCAAACCTATTGAAACCCCTTTTTGTATTCCAATAACAGATTAAGATGATGTTACAAGTTGTTTTAGAAGACGATTTTGTTGTAAACTGATAATTCATTAATGTTAAACTGCCATTAGGACTTAATAATGTCCTTAATATATGGGACGAAAAACCCTTTTTTAGGAAAAATCGCATACTTATTTCAATGTATGAAAATCGAAAACATATCAGATAAGTCAAAAATATTGAAATTTGAAATGAAAATTAATATGTATCTTAGCAGAGTTCCCAGATACGGAAGAAATTGAATTGTTTAAAGAATTGAAGAATTGAAATTAGTTTTAATTAAATTAGTTTAAATATATTTTATGAAAAATATATTTATAGAATTAAAAACAATTTTAACCTAAAGAAAAGTAATTCTTAGAATACACAATTATAGAACAGAAAATTGTCGTTTAAATCTTGATTTGTAAAAAGATGTCTAAAATAATATTTGTCTAAATAGTAATATTTAAAAACAGCAGAAATTAATTTAGTAGCAGAAAATAACCCATTTTTTGATGAAGTTGAATAAAAAAAAAATTTGGGTTATTTTGTACTTGTTTTTTAAATATTACTAGTTAGGTAAATATTATTTTAGACATCTTTTCCTCACAAATCAAGAGTCTAAAAACCTTTCATTTTCCAAGTCATTAGATTTTTTTTTAATAATAATAAAGAACACTGGATTTTGTAATCCATCTTTACACTGAATATCTTTCAGAAAAAAAGAAAAGAAATATTCAGTCATTTTAATGAATGAAACATTGTCATAAATAATATCAGCAACCGTACATTTGGCTCAAGCTTTTATCAGCCTTCGGCACAAATACAAAACACATAACAAAAAAATTTCTGTAAGCTATCGAATAAAAAGCTGAAAAACATGGACAATAATTAATGCACATTCACATCTCTAAGATATTTTACGTATTTCCACATAAGATTAATGGGAATCAACATAAAGAATATATCTTAGAAATGCCTATACAAAAATAACTGAGAATACCAATGAAAATTTTTTTTTAAAAGTTTAGATATCATTTTTCAAATAAATACCGAAATATTCTTGGTTTCAGCTTAGTTGTTATCTAAATCTTTACTTCTTTTTATTACTCATTACTCGTCGTTTTTTTTATTTTTTTTTTTCGAATTAATTCAATCAGTCATAATCCCCTTTATTTTTTTCTTTGCTTTGACTTGTGCTTTATATTATGTTATAAAGTTGACCTTTTCCCATTCTAAAAAAAAAAAAGTTTCCTTTCTATCTCCATTATTTTTTGAAAGAAACCTAAAATAGAAAATTAATAATTAGTATCATTAAGAAGTATTTTTTTTTTTTACTTTAATCAAGCATTAAGCTATGAAAAACAACAACCCAAGGGAATCCGTTTGGTTTCATAAATTAATTAATTTTTGCATGTTTTATGCGATTTTTCAACTCTGTCTCGAGGATTTGTTAATTAATGATGCCCGATATTATTAAATCATAAGGTGAAATTGAGTTATATACACACAAAAAAATAATTGTTTTTACTAATCACCTAAACACAATACAAATTTAAAAACACAGTTACGGCTTCTTTGTTTTTCCGAACTTTTATTTAACGGAAATTGATAAATGATGTTTTTTTTTCTTGAGTTCATCAAAAAGTGCTTTGTTTATGTTTTAAAAAATTATAATAATTATCGAATGAAATTATTTTTGAAACGTCGAAAAGTTTTTTAGGATAAATAATGGATATCCAAACATATTAATTAGTTTTGAAACTATGTTATGTGAGTCTGATTTGAATTATTAATAAAAGAACATTTTAAAAAAAAAAATCAAATAACTTGAATATTTCATTTAGGGCTCAAAATTTATAATAACTTCCTTTAACATATATTATTTTTAAGATATTAAAATTTAATATTTCATTGGGAATTGGTTAAAAGGATATATACCATGGATACGCTGACTTAGGAAGATTAGTTAAATGATTTTTCTTTATTTTTTTTTTATATTAATGTCCAAAACCTTTGTTCCAATCAGATTTACTCATTTTAATGTATTGTTTAATAACAACCACGTCCAATATGTTTAGAGAAATTGTAAAATGGAACATGTTTTTGGCAAAAAATATTGTAAAGATGAAAGAATTAGGGTTGATAAAGGTTACTGCATCCAGACTAGACGAACTATACGAAAAACTATACCATACTAGAAGAACAGAACCTATGTCAATAACGTTTAGTTATTGGCATAGTTTTTGTTCTTCTAGTATGCAATAAAATAGTAAATAATGAATAAAATAATTTTCCAACATTTCAATGTCAACTTTTTATTAAATTAAAAGTGGTTCATGTTCCCTGTTTGAATCTTTCACACAAACCTGAAAATGTTTCAATAAAACTATCAATCATATTTTTTAAGTAAAATGAACATCTGATGAGACCTGAGCATCCACGATATGCACAATGAGAGACCGAATTATTCTAACTACATACTACATGTTAACCTTATGAAGAGTGACACAATTCCTCTATCATATTTTTAAGAAATCTGCTATATAAAAGATATAATCGCAGAATCTTAAAGAAAAGTTTTTTTTCTCGCAGAATCTTAAGCGAATCTTTCTTAAATTAAGTAATCCTAATTCATTAATATTCCTTCAGCATAAATACGAAAAAGAAAGTAATGATACTGTTTAGGATCTTTGGGGATTTCTGAAAATAATCAAATAGTTTACTTGCGTTTTTTAATATTAATTTAAATATCATAATAATTTTTTAAACTTTATATAGAATATACTAAAAGTAATAAAAGTAAAAGTAATAAAATTAGTACGATGCATTTTGTTCTATGAATAAGTTCTAATTAGATTTTTAAAAATTTTTGATAAAACTATTTTTTTAAAAGTACCAAAGGTTTGTTTTTCCACTCAATGTTAACATTTTTTTTGTCCTTGTACTTTTTTTTGCCGAAGTCAGCTTTTAAAGTATAAATGATAATTTTACACTAGAATATTTAATAAATTTCAAGAAGAGCAACTTTTCCATAAATGACATGTGACTTTACATAATAACTTAGCCACGTTGTAAAAACATCGTATAGAATTGTTACAAAATGTTTTTGTAAATATTATAAATAAACTTGAACCTAAAATTCTGTGAAAAAATGAAATTAACCATAGTTGTGATAATATGTATATTTTGTTTTTACTATAAAAACTACGAAAATAAGTTTTAATAGTCAATAAGAAATAAAAATTTTTTGTATTAATAGCTTTATGCATTTTCCAAAAACAATATCCGTGTACCTTCTCTATTTAAAAAAAACAATAGAAAAAAAACACTCATTAGAGAAATATATTAGAAATAAATTAAACAAATTATTTTAATAATAGTTTCAGTAATTTTAGGATGTCTTACTGAAGATAAGATCAGTAAAAGCGTTAAAAATAGCTTTCTTCCATTAATACCAGTTGAAACATCAAAATAGCAAAAAATTTGTTTATAATTTTTCTGTATTAAAATAAAAAATTAATTTGACACTGAATTAGTTGTCACGTTAAATTTAGTAACATTCTTTATTGATTGTAAATACCTACGAAGAAAGAAAAATTAGATCCCCATTGATATCACCAAAGGTATTAAAAATATAAAACAAATGTCTATAAAATTGGTCTTTGATTGGCGAGACAAAAACTTGATAAATTCGAATTTAATGTTCGGATTCCAGAGTCAATGCTATCTGACAAATGCAGAAGATAAATGAAGTAGAAGAATAAAAAGAAATGTGGAGACGGTACTTTCATAAACTGATGTTTTAGAGTTGGACTCTCCCTCTTTCTCTCCAGGGACAGTCAATAGATTGCAAACGATTTTTCTGGACTAAAGAAATCACCAAATAGGCCAACGATTTAAACTTTCCTAAATTTTCGGTGTAAGAGTCCCATTGTTTTTATTCTTTCCGAAATGGCTACTTTTTGATACACTTTTCGTTTGGGCTTAAGGAAAACGGCGGGGAAGTTTGTGACACTACGCGGCCATTTGTCTTCTTAGTCAAGCAGATTTAGAATCAGAAGCTTTGAAAGGACTTGGAAAGTACTGAGAATAGTTCATTTGAAAAATACGAAATTAATTATTTAAGTAATAAAAGGAATTCGTATATAGTTACATAATAACATTTTTGAATTGATGCTTATATATGTGTAACAATTTAATAATAACTTTATAATTATTATTTTTGATTTGGCTGTTTAACTCTATGAAAAATAATGCAACAATTAGAATATTATCAAGAAAACAAAATGATATATTAGTGAAAAAGACTTTGGTTTGATTTATTTAAAAGTTTGCTCTACTTTACTAGTAAAATGAAGACAATACTTTGAAATAAAATAGTAGAAAAGGATAAAGAATCTCGTATTAACATTCGGATTGTTTGCTTGAGTTTTTCAAACTTTCTCTAAAGCATCGTC
This sequence comes from Caerostris extrusa, assembly GCA_021605095.1. NCBI lineage: Eukaryota > Metazoa > Arthropoda > Arachnida > Araneae > Araneidae > Caerostris > Caerostris extrusa. The sequence continues at coordinate 17,456 of BPLR01019097.1, read as the reverse complement.
CAGACGAGAGTACGAAAACAAGCGAGTCATTCTCTCGCCGACTGTCTCAGTCTGACCACGAGAAAGAAGCCACGTTATCTCTCGTTGTGAATAACAGCTGGTCAAAAATGGCATCCGCGAGAAATCTGCTTAGTCGTGTGCAAGCGAGAGTACGAGACAAGAGATTCGTTCTCGCGAACCGGTTTGTCTCAGTGTTGACAGAACTCTCGGAGTGAGTCAGCTATCTCGCTCGCTCCAATCAGAGCGGTTTTCAACGCACATTATAGGGACTTCTTGTAGACACCAGCTGTCACTCACAGCAAGAGATAACGTGGCGTGTTACTCGCGGTCAAACGCGGAGACACTTGAAACAAGAATGACTTTCTTGTCTAGCATTCTCATCTGGACGAGGCTTAACATGATCTGCAATTCTACAAAAAAAGTTCTACTGAAAGGCATTATGTTGTCCTTCTTCCCCTTCGTAGAAAATGTTAATAAGGTTAATGTAGAATAATGTTAAGTCACAAGCAAGGATTCCAAACGAAATGAGGGTGGCTTCATTTCCTTTGTTTAACTTGGCGTGGCAGATAAAAAGTAATGGTGTTAAAAAACTTTAGAGGAAATCAGTATATTTCGTTAAAAATTTTTTAAAGAATTGGAAAAACGAACCCCAACTAAAAATGCTAGCTGATTTCATAGAAAAATATATGTCTCAAAAAAATTTTCGTTCTTTTCTGGCCAATCATTATAGTTGATGCATTGCTATAGAGTATAATAAAGTTTAAAGAAGGGATAGAGGATGAAATTTAATGGTATATACCGGTATATATTTAACGGTATGTATGGTAAGAAATTTAACGGTATATATCAATAATATACAAATATTTTGTAATATATTATACCAATAACTGCAATTTTTTAGAAATCTGATAAACAAGATCTTATCAAAATTCGATATAAATGCATGAGGAATAAAGTTAGCAATGAGCACAGGCATTGGAGGATTAAGATTTAAATGGCATTACGTATGGTGCAGATCACTTAACCTTCGCCGATTAAGGTTATCATAATAATAAGCCAATAATAAATTTAATGAATAACGTATGCTGGAAAATTGAATAAATAATAGTTGTATAACGACCTAATCTAATCACATGCATATTGATAAATAACACCAATAAATAATGCTGTGCCCTATTTGTTCAACCATAAATGAAATAAGACTATTGAATGTTACATGTCAATAAATAATGTAGCATAGAATGAAATATGTAACTTCAGAATATGTTGCTACTTGTACATAACATAACAGAAGAACACATAACATAGCAGAAAAACATTTAAAAGTTTATACAATTTTCATATTTGAATTTCATGAATGAATCCTAAATATATTAACAATACGACAGAACACAAAGCGAAACAAATTTCCAAATATACAGAAGAAATAAAGCGTTATATGGTTGCATGAATCATATATTAAGTAAATTTTAAAACAAACTTAAACCAGATTTCAATTAAACTGGGACACTTTTACCACATTATTAAAACGTCTCTGCTTCATTCGTAGTTAATAAAAAGACAATATTTTTTCAATTAAAAAAAAAAATGTTTTGCGGTTAACTTATATGATCTGAATATACTTGCAATATAATGATTATTTATAGACAAACCTTTTTGGTATCCAGCAGTTTAAAATATTCATTAAACTGTCCTTCTTATTTGAGGAAGTATTAAAAACTTTTATCCAGTATTACTTAGACAATGCTATAATTTGCTATTAGCAAGACTAGAATTTGATGGCTTTTATAATCAAGCTAAAATATTTTTCTTTTCTTATTTTTAAGGTAGATTTAAAAATTAAGATCTCTAAATGTTTTAAATACTGTTTTATAAACGATAAGCCTTATTTGCTTAATATTTTTCTTTAAAAATAAACTAATAGAGAATTGTTGAAAACAGCATTAAAAAAAAAGGGAAAAAATAACGATTAGAACGGATTTCTATTTTTTATCATCACCAGAACAAATGAATAAAAACATTTATGTCTTGTTAATAAATACATAAGAATTGAAAATTTGAAATTTATTTTTATGCATTACAGCACACGAGTTGAAAGTATTCTACCCAAATGTTTTGTGTTTTATTAAAACAAGAGCATTCATAAAAAAAATTATCAACTTAAAATATCAAATACATATAATTTTTAATGCTTCCTTTGCTTCGTAATTGCAGTAAAATTAAATTTCCCTCCTTAAACACAGGCACAGAGGCAATTAACAAAGTTTATTCGTAAGAAAAACTGAATTGAAATGAAAAATATGATTATCATAATTGCAAATTTGCAAAATATTTCAAGATTCTTATCAAAATCATACTGTAAAATATTTTTTTTTTATTATTTTTAATGTAAGATAAGTAAAAAAATAAAATAAAAATTACACCACAGTTTCTCAGACAAATTTAAATATCTTTCTGATATTATTAGGATAAAAAAAAAAGACATTTTTTTCTATCAGATTTTTCGTTATCCAAATGGCCTGTTAAAAGAATTAATGAGATTCTTGGAAGTCGTAATTAAATAAGAAAAGAACTAACAAAAAGAAATAATTGTAAAAGAAGAGAATACTTGATTTAAATAATCGTCGAAATAATTAGTTGAAGGAAAATTTTTGTCTGTAAGCGATATTTCGTATTATTACTGTCTCATTTCATTTTCATAATTCTTAGAAAACTGGCATTATTTTAACTTATAATTAGTTAAACAAATTCATCTTTTTATAAAATATTTAATCTTACTAATTTTAAATTTTAAATTTATGAGAGGATTAAGAAAAAATTTCGTTAGTAGTTTTACAAAGTTTTTTTTTTTTTTCCTCTGAGAATTGAACTACAAGCAGTTTAAGCAATAATTTAAGTATAAAATAAAATATCCTATCAACTATTAAAGCGCAAATTATTCTAATTAAGTCAATCAATTAGTTTTCCCTCCAAAAATTAATTTATTCTATTATATTAGCTTGGAAATGAGTGGCAATAGAGTGCTTTTTATAAATCTTAGTAAAAACTGTACATATTTTATTAAAGTAAAGTAAAGTAAGTTATTAGTATATTAGGCAACAGGCATGTAAATGAATGAAATCTGAGGAAATAAACTTTTTCTTGTAGATGAACTCCTTTCGGATAAATAGAATAAGCTGTGTGCTTTAAAAGAATATTTTTTGAAGATTTCTAATGTTTTACTATACTGTTTACCATAAATTAAGAATAAATCGCGGTAATACCGAACAATCAATATTCATGAATTCCGTTTACTGGTGATTTATATATTACGGTATGACTCATTTCCATGTCATTGATTTGCCACTGTGCGAGCTCATCGCTCTAGTTAGGAGATGGTCAGTAGATACCTTATCGTCGGTATACGCCTGCCCTTATATTAAATAATTTTTATTAACTTGTAACATTAAATTATGAGAAATTACATCATAGATATTAGAACTCGGTAAAACCTAAAAAATGACAATAGTAAATGACAAAATGTTATGAAATATTCGCAAAATCTATAACTATAACATTGAAAAATAGAACAGTATCTAATTAATACATTTTTAAGAAACAAAACTAAATGGTAAATTAAATTCATTAAAATTTTAATTAATATTCACTACAAACTAAAACAATAAAAGTTTTATCTATAAACTACAATATACACAGAAGTGACAAAAGTCATGGGATACCTCTTAATGTCGGCATTCCTTTCGCCCGGCGAAGTGCAGCAACTCGACGTGGCACGGACTCAACAAGTCGTTGGAAGTCTTCTGCAGGAATATTGAGCCATGCTGTCTCGATAGACGTCCATAATTGTGAAAGCATTGATGGTGCAGGATTTTGGGCACGAACAGACCTCTCGATGATGTCCCATAAATACTCGATGGGATTCATGTCGGGCGATCTAGGTGGCCAGATCATTCGTTGGAATTGTCCAGAATGTTCTTCAAACCAATCGCGAACAGTTGTGGCCCGGTGACATGGCGCATTGTCATCCATAAAAATCCCATCGTTGTTTGGGTACATGAAGTCCATGAATGGCTGCAAGTGATCTCCAAGTAGCTGAACATAAGCATTTCCAGTCAATGTTCGGTCCAGTCGCACCAGAGGACCAAGTCCATGCCATGAAAAACAGCCCACACCATTACGGAGCCACCACCAGTTTGAACAGTGCCTTGCTGACAGTTTGGGTCCATGGCTTCGTGGGGTCTGCGCCACACTCGAACCCTACCATCAGCTCTTACCAACTGAAATCGTGACTCATCGGACCAGGCCACGGTTTTCCATTCATCTAGGGACCAACCGATATGCTCACGTGCCCACGAGAGTCGCTGCAAGCGATGTCGTTCTGTCAGTAAAGGCACTCGAGTCGGTCTTCTGCTCAATAGCCCAAGAAAGCCAAATTTCTCCGCACAGTTCTAACAGACAAAGTCCCTTGTACGTCCCACATTGATTTCTGCGGTTATTTGACGCAGTGTTGCTTGTCAGACGACTCGCCGATGTCGCCGGTCTCGGTCGTTAAGTGCAGGCGGTCGACCACTGCGCTGTCCATGGTGGGATGTTATGCCTGAAATTCATACTCGGCACACTCTTGACACAGTGGATCTGGGAATGTTGAATTCCCTAACGATTTCCGAAATGGCATGACCCATGCGTCTAGCTCCAACTAACATTCCGCGTTCAAAGTCTGTTAATTCCCGTCGTGCGGTCATCATCACGTCAAAACCTCTTCACATGAATAACTTGAACAGAAATGAAAGCACTGCGCATTTATACCTGTTCTACGCGATGCTACTGCCATCTGAAAATTTGCATATTGCTATCCCATGACTTTTGTCACTTCAGTGTATATATATATATACATATACAACTACGATAATGAAAGTAATATGTTTTTAAATAAATTTAATAAAATTAAAAAATAATTAATTTAAAAGGGAAGAGAGAAAGTCATTTAATTGAGTAGTATTATTGTCTAAGAAATATGACTTTTTCAAAAATAATTCTTAAGATTATACGTTTTATACTTTATACGTTAAGACATTTTTCACTTACACAGTGATGCATTTCACAGTAAATAAATAAAACTTCAACAAATTCATTCATCTCAGATAAAAACTGATTAAAATATTGTTCAAATTAAATGTTTTTTATTTAAAATTGAAATATTAAATTTCATCTATATTTTTAGGTTTACTTTTAAAAATAATAATAATTTTTTAAATAATTTAGAAATGTTAATTAAAGTGAACTGAAATGTTTAGACAAGAAGAAATAACACGATAAACGTTAGTTTATTTTTTGTAATAAATATTGAAAGGAGCAGAAGATTAGTTAAACGATATCCCGATAAAAAAATTTAAACAGGATATATTTGCATCGTAAACTTCAATGTCAAGGAAACGAATTAGAAATAACTAATTAAAAGAAGAAAGGTATTTTCCGGATAAACGATACTTTAACAAATGACTTAGAAAAGACTGTTTAGAGGAAATAATAATCATCAATAAACAAATTATAAACATCAATTGTTTAGTTTTTTAAATTCGCTTAAAAATTACTGATATTGTAAATAATAATTAACAAAATCAAAATGCTCGTTGTACAATACTCATAAAACAGTCTGGAAAATGTAGTAAAAAAAAATTAAAAATAACTGTCGTTAAATTCAACACAATAAAGGTATAAAAATATATAAGAGGTATTGAAAATATTCAAAACGTGTATAATTTGTATTCTATATAAGAGGTGCTGAACATATTCTATATATGGGGTACTGAACATACCAAAACGTGTATAAAACATGGATTAAGGATTTTAAGACTTTAAAAACAACACATTTGAAATTCTTTAAAGTCACAATTAATGAATTTTAAGCTAAAAACTATTGGAATTATACTAATGTTTGTCTTTTTTATTTATAATTAAGTTAGTTACATCTAAATATGGACTAATATAAAGATTTACTTACAGATAAATGTTTACCTGATCAAGATTATATTTATCTACCCTATTTATGCAGGCCATCTTCTCCACTTATATAATTAATGCAAGAATATTTAACGCAATTCAGTAGATATGATTACGCAACAGACGCTTGAAGATAATCCACTAAGATAAGTTAGTATTGGTCAGGGACTTGAACTTGCGTCAGTAGTTAAGTTGCAACTAATCATATTTTGGTTAAATAAGCTGTTTAGGAATTGAATAGCTAGCTTTGATTTAATTTAAAATAAGACAATCAACAAATTTAAATATTAATAAAATGATGTTTTAGTTCTAATTATTTTTTATTTCGTTACAATAAGTTCTTGTGATTATCAAAGAGACATTTCAGAAGATGTTGAGATTTTACATTTCAGAGAGATAGACTACCAGAAGGTGATGAGCTATAAATTTCTGTAATAGATGATTCAAAGAATTACATTACTCATTTTATTTTTTAGCTATTTTTCTATTGCTAATCATTTTTATAATTTTTAATTGATATACAGGGTGATTATAATTAAAGTCCTACTTTTAAAATGCTGTAAAAATAGAACCACTAGTCACAATGCTAACAGTAATTTCTTTTTATACAGAGCATGGGCTCTATTTAATGTTCTTTCATTTAAATTTTTATAAACTGGTAATAATTATTAATTATGATTTTAAAATTCCACGGAGGTACAGGGAGAACCCTAAGCACTCCAATTATACACAAGCCTTTACTAGTCACAATGAGTTCAAATTTGAACTGAAGATACTTGAAGAAGGGGGAAACGGCATGGCATCGAAAAAGTTCCACCGATTTTCCCCATCCAATTTGGTATGGCCTTTCCGTAGTGGATGAGCTTTCCACTAACAGTGTCATAACTGTTGAATGACTTGAAGTCCTTTTTTCCGTCAAAATTCCGAAACAATAAGTGCACATTGAACATTGATGGTTTAATGTGCAACTCATGCCAAAGCCGTCGTAATTTCGATTCAATATATCATTGACAGCCGAATTCACTTTCGTTATGCAGCTTACAGCGCCAACTATTAATACGCTTTTTGAAGTTTTTTAGATTGCGCACCGTTTCCCCTTCTTCAAGTATCTTCAGTTCAAATTTGAACTCATTGTGAGGAGTGTTTCTTTTTTACAGAATTTTGAAAGTGGGACTTTAATTATAATCACCTTTGTATTCTCTTTTTATTCATGTCATCAGAATACGACAATCAGTATTTTAATGTTAATTTCAATTTTCTGGTTAAAAAAATTACATGGAATTTTAATGTCTTATAATATGGGATTAAATAATGATTTACAAGTCAAACCTTCTGGCACTTTTTTAGTGGAAAATTATTTTCTTTATTCTCTGGATTAATGTTGTAGCAATCAGGATCTTTCAGAATGGTGAATATTTCTAATGTATTTATTTCTATATTCAATCGAAATGAATATTTGACGTGATGAATATTCTGCAATACATGAAAATTATTCATCGAATATTCATTATCCTTTGTCTACATATATAGTAAATATAATAGCAGACGTTAATTTAATAATAAATGAAAGCTTGAAAGCTAGATTGGAAATTATATATAAAATGTATGAAAGCTATAGTTTTGTTTTTAAATATTACATTATTTTGTCCGAATTCTCTAGTTACTGATAAGCTCCTCTTATATTTCTGGGAATTTACAAGTTTAAAGAATGTATTAAAAATGTATTAGCTTATCTAAGTGAATGCGTTAGAGATCTACGTATTAAGAAAGTGATCTGTGTGGATTTTACATTTCTTGTAATTTATAAATCTTAAGAATCTTTTTTATCCGTTTTTTTATTACGGGAGTGAACAAAAGTTAAAAACAGTTATTACTAAATTTTCTAATTAAATTTTAATTAAATCTCATAATCTGAAATTTTTAATAATGAAGTTCCACTTTTGAACTTTAACGTAATAATTGTTGTATCTGCAAGCATATGTTTAATATTCACAAAATTTGTATAGAAATAATTGGATGCAAATTGAATTCATTAATTTCAGAAGCTACAGTCTACCTAAAACTATATCAATAGAAAATGCAATTTGCTTTCTGACTATACTATATTTTTTTATCCTTTTAGATAATAAAAAAATTATTAAAGATCTCTAATTATTTCTTTAAATAAATAAAATTATAATTTTTTAATAGGAGGCAATAAAATAAAATTAAACTTCTAAAATTTTAGCAGACAAAAATTGGCATATTTTAAGTATTTCAATAAATGGTAAATAATTGAGTGAACAATATTAAGAATTATTTTACATTTATTTTTAAAAAAATATTCATCAAATCAATCATTGTTCAAAGATTTCGAAATTCGATATCTAAGTTTTTGCTTTAAGCTTTGAATTTAATTTTTAACGTGATAAAGTACAAATTTCATGAAAAAATTGTCTGAAATGTTCATATTAAGTTGTGGAATATACATTGAAACGTTTTCAGAAAGATAAATGAACAGGAAAAGTATTGGGTAAAAAAAGTGAACTCCAGAATGTAAGAATCGTTCATTGATTTAAAAATCAATGAGAAATCTGAGAAAACTTCACCCGAACTGAATGGCGATTTATTAAAGGAAACTGAAGTGCTGTAAGAAAGAGACAAATGTGAGTTTGAATGACTGTATGGCCGGAAAAAAAAGCTATGACTCCCTATTAAAAACCTATCTCAGCGTATTTTCTTCTTAAAAGTCCCATATTTTATTTCAGCTTGAGAGTAATTTCATTAAAAAGTATATTTTATCTGTAAGAAAACTAAATTAATTTATAAGGAAAGTTATGTAGTTGTAGTCTGATTGAGTTACAGATCGCACAGTAATATCAATAAACTGCACCATTTCAATAATTTCATTATAAAATTTTGGTTCCGGTTTACTCGCAAGATTAATTAAGTTTATTAATACTTGGTTATCTAAATTAAATTTTATTTCTTAAAAAAAAATCATTTTTAGGAAAACGTTACGATTTTTTTATAGGCAATGCAGATCTTCGTATGTATATAAAAACTGCGCTAAAATAAATCAATAGAAATCCATATGATTAACAGTTTTATATTTTATTTATATGCAATTTCAATTTTATTAATTATTTAGAATAAAATATTATCCTAAACTAAAAATATTTACATAATATAACTGAAAAATAAGTTTGTGACATCATTTTAGGCAATTTATTATTCAACATAAATTTTTGTGTTGAAAATCAATTACTTAAAAAATCACAAGACACGTCTCAACTTGCATTACATCAATAGTTTAGTGAATGAACTAAATTTCACTCACTGAATAAATTAATAATTTAATTATACACACTATAAGCTTTTTTAAATGTCTACAATACAACTAAATTGTTTGTTAATTTTAAAAAAATAATGATCTTACTTTGGAAATTATATTTATGTTGAAAATTGTATAAAATAAAGTCGACACATATATATTCAATGCATTACTGTATCATTTTTGTTTCCGAGAAGAGTTTTGGCATTTCATTCCCAGGCGAAAGGAATGTATTATTTGACAAATATAAAATAAACCCGTCACTCAAATCTGACAGCAGACGAGCTTTATTGTGGGTAGTTATATTACATGCAATTAGTGCTTTGTACTAATGAGAACAACCTGCCACTCAAATCTCATAGCAGATATTCGGTATCATGTATAATGAGACTCAGGAAATTAGCGAATGTCTGTGCGATCTTCACAGGTCGAAACAACCACAGATTGAACATGAGCTATATCATGAGTTGTTCTATCGTTATTATCATTATTATTATCGTGATTGGTTATAGGCCATGAGTTGAGAAATATCTATTTCAATGAGAAGTGAGAGAAGCTGACCTTAACCCTCATTTTAAGACAATCCATGGAGGAAATGGGTTTTTTTTTTTTTTTTTTTTTTCCCCTGGCGAAGAGAGAGAAAAGAGTTCTGTGACGAGTCGACCAAAAGTGCCGTTTTTTTTTTTCTCTGAAGTGACTGAATAGGCCGGATTTTTTCTGCCTGTTTGCAAAGTGAGCCCCTTGTGGTTTCGTGTGTTACGCTGTGTGACAATTAAGGTCTGCCGTGGACCAGTGCATTTGATTCGTCGTAGACTCGAGAACTCTGAAAATCTCCGTCCTTGAAGTGAACTGCACTTGTAAATCAAATTATCTTTAATGTTCCTGTTTTGTAAATAGAGCTCTGTATATATGTATATAATGCTTGTAAATAAAAATTAAAGTGTTCTCATGAACCTAAAAGTGGCCCTCTTTTTTTGAAGCCATTATAAGTATAGTATGGGTGAGTCGTTACAATTACTAGTCATTTAACCCTCTAGTAATTTAACTAGTCATTTAACCATCTTATTACTTATTAGCCTGTCATTTAACCATTAATAACCAGCAATTAAGACACTATTTAAGTAGCATTTATTTAATTTTTTACAGTCTAAAGAAATGATGTTTTAAGTTTAAAAATATTGACTTAACGTTTAGGGGAAAAAAAGGCTTTTTTTTTGTTGTTGTTGTTGAAAATTCTGTAATCTAATACTATAGCACATATCTTCACAGCATATGCTACAGCATATATAAAGACACAATTTAAGATTTATATAATTAACATCTATTAATATAACAAAATGGTCTGTTAAATTAAAAAAATTACTTTTATAAATAAAATCACATTTTGTTCATTCAAAAGTATTAAAATTAAATAAGATTTAAAATTGATATGATTAATATCTAATAATATAACATATGTTTAATTAAAAAACTACTTTTGTAAATAAAATCACATTTTATAGAAAATCTATAAGCGCATTTATTTAATGGTATTTTCTTTGTACAAAACTAGTATGTAATAATTTCATCTAGATTTTTTCAAAAAAATCTATATAACGATATTAAAATTAAATAAAGCACGATTTAAGATTTATATAATCAATATCTAATAGCATAGGAAAACGATCTGTTAAATTAAAAATGTTCATTACTTTTGTAAATAAAATCACATTTTTGAAATCTATATTTTAGCAGTATTTTCCTAGTACAAAAAACTGCGTAATAATTTCCTCTGTATAACATAATTTTTGTTGAAAATCTATAATTTCGTGTATTTAACAGTACTTTTCATCTAATATTGCTAAAGAGATAAACATAATTTTCTCTATTTAGCAGTAGTATAATTAAATAAAACACGATTTAAAATTTATATAGTTAAGGTTTAGTAATGTAACAGAATGATCTCTCAAATTAAAAAAAAATTTTTCATTACTATTTTAATTAAAATAATTTCTTTTAAATCTATAATTTAATCTATTTAACATTATTTTCATTTAATGCTGTTAAACAAATGAATTTAATTTAATCTATTTTGCACTGTTTTCATCTATTACTGCTAAATAAATAAACTTTATTTCTCCTTTTTTAAACAGTATTAAAATTAAATAAGACGTGATTTAAAATTTCATCTAATACTGCATCCATCATTATTTTCATCTAATACTGCTAAATAGCTAAACATACTTTTCTCTATTTAACAGTATTATAATTAAATAAGACACGATTTAAAATTTATATAGTTAACGCTTAGTAATATAACAACATGATCTCTCAAATTAAAAATTATTTTTCATTGCTATTTTAATTCAATTATTTTTTTTAAATCAATAAATTTATCTATTTAACAATATTTTTCTAGTACAAAACTATGTAATAATTTCATCTGTATAGCATTATTTTTGTTGAAAACTCTATAATTTCATGTATTTTAACAGTATTTTCATCTAATACTGCCAAATAGCTAAACATAATTTCCTCTATTTAACATTATTCTAATTAAATAAGACACGATTTAAAATTTATATAGTCAATGTTTAATATTATAACAGAATTATGTCTCAAATTAAAAAATTATTTTCATTACTTTTTGTAAATAAAATCAATTTTTTTTTTTAAATCTATAATTTTATCTATTTAACGGCCTTTTCATCTTATACTGTTAAATAAATAAGTTTAATTTCATCTATTTAACATTATTATAATTGAAGACACGATTTAAAATTTATATAGTTAATGCTTAGTAATATAACAGAATTATCTCTCAAATTAAAAATTATTTTTTTTACATTTGTAAATAAATACATTTTTAGAAATCTATAATTTTATTTATTTAATAAATATCTGTTATATAACAGATATTTATTAAATAGATAAAATTATAGATTTCTAAAAATATAATTATATATTTCTATAAAAATTATAATTAAATTTATTTATATAAATAAATTTAATTTCATCTATATAGAACTGTTTCATTTAATACTGCTAAATAGATAAACTTTATTTCCCCTTTTTAAAAGTATTAAAATTAAATAAGACATGATTTAAAATTTATATAGTTAATTTTTAGTAATATAACAGAATTATCTCTCAAATTAAAAAATTATTTTCATTATTTTTGTAAATAAAATCACATTTTTGAAAATCTATAATTTTATCTATTTAATAGTATTTTTATCTAATACTGTTAAATAAATAAATTCAATTTTATCTGTTTAGCGCAGTATTTTATATAATACTTCTAACTTAATTTCCTCTACTTAACAGTTTTAAAAAATTAAATAATGCACGATTTAAAATTTATATAGTTAATTTTTAGTAATATTTAGAATTATTCTCAAATTAAAAAAATCATTTTCATTATTTTGTAAATAAAATCAATTTTTGAAAATATAATTTTATCTATTTAATAGTATTTTTATCTAATACAAATAAATAAATTCAATTTTATCTGTTTAGCGTAGGCAGTATTTTTATATAATACTTTTTCCCTTACTACTAAAGTTTTAAAATTAAATAATGCACGATTTAAAACTTATATCGTTAATGTTTAATAATATAACAGAATGTTGTCCTCAAATTAAGAAATTATTTTCATTACTTTTGTAAAAAAAAAAAATCACATTTTTTAAAATGTATGAATTTTATCTATTTAACATTTTCATCGCATACTGTAAATAAATAAATTTAATTTCATCTATTTAGTATTGTTTTCATCTCTAATACTGCTAAGTAGATAAACTTTATTTCCCCTTTTTAACAGTATTAAAAATTAAATAAGACACGATTTAAAATTAATATAGTTAATGTTTAATAATATAACAGAATGTTAATGAAATTATTTTCATTACTTTTGTAAAAAAAAAAATCTTTTTTTTAAAATGTATATTTTATCAAATTTTCATAAAAAAAATAAATAAATTTAATTTCATCTATTTAGTATTGTTTTCATCTCTAATACTGCTAAGTAGATAAACTTTATTTCCCCCTTAACAGTATTAAAATTAAATAAGACACGATTTAAAAATTAATATAGTTAATGTTTAATAATATAACAGAATGTTGTCAAATTAAGAAATTATTTTCATTACTTTTGTAAAAAAAATCACATTTTTTTTAAAATGTATAATTTTATCTATTTAACATTTTCATCTAATACTGTAAAATAAATAAATTTAATTTCATCTATTTAGTATTGTTTTCATCTCTAATACATAAACTTTATTTCCCCCTTTTAACAGTATTAAAATTAAATAAGACACGATTTAAAAATTAATATAGTTAATGTTTAATAATATAACAGAATGATGTCTCAAATTAAAAAAAAAAAAATTATTTTTATTATTTTTGTTGAATAATTTATAATTTAGACTCATATTCGTTGCCAACGAATCGACCGAATTCCAAGCATTTAGCAGTTTTCTAATTTCGTTCCTTCTCCCCAGTAATTCCATTCCGACTCTTCAGAAGTGAGCCCTCGGCCACCGCCTGAATTAACTGGAAGCCCAGAGCTGTGCGCAGAATTTAGATCAAATCATGGGCCTGCACTCTGGAAGGAAAGGGTTGCCCGGGGCGTCTTTCAGGAAAATCGAATCGCCTGTAAATAGAGTGTCACAGTGCGGCAGGTATCAGGTTGGGCGGAGATTAGTTGCTGGTGACAATGACCGACTACCCCCAGGGTCATCGAAGCCACTTCAACTTGTCACTGCAACATTTGTTAGAGTGTTCACCCTCTGGCTACCTTCGGCCTAATCGGTGGGTGTCACGGACCACTCGCGACCGCCCGTCAAAATACTTTTCTTTTCGATTATGGGGTGGCCGATTCTTTTAACATTCGCTCTGGGATTGACAAGAAAAATTCGCTTTTTTGAACTTCTTTTGGGAAGTGAAGGGATGAAAAATGATACAAAAAAGCATCCTCTGCGTAATTTATAAGCTTGGCTGTAAGATGCTGCTAAGGGCATGAAGAGCTGATGTTACGAGAAAAAAGAAATGATTGTTTTTGAAATTTAAGGCAAAGGTCTTGTAATGCTTATTGATTGAGGATATTTCGTAATACTTGTCATTAACTGACAAGTATTATTTTTATTAATTTATTTATCTCAATAAGTTAGAAGGAAATTTAGTAATTCAAAGATAATTAAGACATGCGAAAGTAAAATAATAAACTTCAATAATAAAGATCTTAATTTGATGCTTCAAAGAATGGAGTACGAAATACGCCTAACAGAAAAGTTAATATTTTAAGTTCTCGAATGCATTGCTCAACGTAGAGTAATAAAAGATAATTCGTAAAACTTTTCAATAATTAGGAAAGAAATGCTTATCATTAATTAATGAGTGTACTACTTATAATAATAAATAAATGTAATATTATTAATTAATAAGGATATTTTGTAATACTTATTCTAAATAATTTATAAACATTGTACTATTTCCTATTAATTAAAATAATTTGAATTTTAAGTAATTTAAGAATTATTGCAACAAGTGATAAAAACTTTTTGTTTAAAATCTTTTCAACATTATATACGAAGAGACCCAAGAAGCTTTAATGTATAACACATTGCTTCTCCAAATTTGCTTTTGAAAAACCCGACAAGGGAAGCCGAACCAAGGAATTCTTGCGCCTAACCCGAATAAACACGACAAATCAGTAGGTTGAAATGTCCTATATTGGTAGAGATGAAAGAAAACTCGAACCCTTAGATGTCACCCTTGGCAGACACAGATTAGGGAAACATTTGAACGTGAAATAGCAAAACGCGGTTATTCGCTCGTATAAGCGATTCTTCGATCACCACCTATGGTTGTCCCGTCTGGGCTTCCACCTCATTGAAAAATTTCCAAAAGAAGAAGTTTCCAGAACAGACAGGCAGCCAGTATAATTAATGCTCAGTGGGTTGTTAGACGGAAACAAATCCATAAAGATCTTCTAATCTTAATCCGACAATGGATATATTCAAAATTTCATGATAAATGCCCTCAAATTCACAATAAAGCTAATTGCACAATTCCTCGTATACGTTCCTGGTGTCATAGCTCTAAAAATGACCTAGAGCTATCTACGATGCGACGTTTGAGTCCTTCCCACGCCTAAAAAGAATTCATTAAATTCTAAAAACTAATACAAATACTGGCTATCGTAATTTTTTTTCCCAAAATGATATTCAAATTTTTAAGAAGTTAATGTTTCTCATTTCTATTTGTTTTTATTTTAAATTTTTAATTTAATTTATTTTATTTTATTTTTCATTAATTCACTGGCCGTCCGCGGAGAAACGTGTTACGACCCAATTTGATTTGAGTAACTCTTTTCTTCTGTTATTTAAATTAAAAAAAATTGCGCTATTATCTAAATTCCACGTGATGTAATTTCAATAATGGAAATTTAACTATATTTACGATTATGTGAAGGTTTTTGGGAATATTTCTTACCATAGACTTAGGATGTGGGGCAAACCTCGGTCGAGTTCAAAATCGTAGAAAATAAAGTTTGGTGGCCAAGATAAATTTTTCAAAATTTTGAAACAATATACAAGTATTACAATTTTAAATATGTTAATGAGAGGGGAAATTTCGAAATTTGTGGATTCCATTTTTAAAAGTTCCTTATATTGAGGTTCGAAGCGAGATGTACTGATTCTATGAACGAGGCCAAATGCTCATCTGTCAGTCTTACTTGGAAATAATTCTTTCTTGGGTTCATGGGGTTGAAAACAATTTTTGTTCACATATATAAGATGAAGCAAAAACAGTTAGCAAATGATTTTCTGGCGAGATATTAAATTTGGGAAGCACAATTCTTCTTGATAATCATTTGTAAAACTCTACCAACCTACAACTATAACTTAACGAAGAACTTCCCGCTTTTAACACTTTACCGATTGAAAACTGTCTGTGCTTGGCGCTTCCTTGCCGATATATGTTTTGTAGGAACAAAAATAGAGAAAGAAAAGATCATCAGTCCTTGAAAAAAAAAGGAAGAAAAATATTTAATCAAAGTAGAAAGAGAAGGAGCATATGGGCTTATATAAATATGGTATTTTTAATTTGCCTCGACTGGCAAATTAAAATTCTATCCGCGGCAGGATAAACCTTGCTGTGGCTGAAGGCCTCGGTGGGCCTTGGTCTTTGCCCATCCCTGATTTACCCCATAGATACCCGAAACAGGTACGTCCTGCTCGTTTCCGTCCTCCTGTGGTAAATGAGTGACCACCCTTCCGACGCGTGCGCCCTAAAAACTGCCCCCAGGTCAAACGAAAATCTTCCATTTCTTTGAGTCCACAACCATCCAAATTAAAATGTCAATCTGAAGTGGGTGGTACTCGGCAGTCGTGTGCCTTGTACGCGCTCGCTAAGCAAACACGACGCTTTTAGGGCTGTTCATTTCAACTTTGTGATGGCAAAAATCGATGTACCAGATCTCTAAGGTGCATCCTGGTGAATTTTTACAAACAGCAGCTTCTAAGGTTGAAAAACCCCAAGTCAAAGTGCCCGCAATTAACAATAGTGTAAAATAAAATAAGTTCGTCCATATATTTTAGAATTTGATTTTGAAAATGGGTCACTCATAAAAAGCGCTATATTATGTAATTATTAATTCGATACTTCTTGAAATGAAATAAAATATAATTTTTAGAACTCCTGGTCACTAAACTTAAAAATAAATGTTTCTATAATATTTATTTTTAAATAAATAAAGATATTATTAATTAATGCTATTAATTTACTAAGGATAGTTAACTAATGAAAAACTTATTACCGACTACTATGTCATAGCACGACATTAACAGAAACGGAAATAACTAAAAACGACATCATAAACATTAAAAGTAATTAACAGTTGAGGAATACTATACAGTAATAAATAAATCATTTGAACAATCATAATAACAGTTTTGATTATAAAGCTCCTTCAAAATTTTTGGCAAAGATATAGTACTACTTCCAATTATTACTTAAGTATATAATTAATTTCATTAAAAATTTAGAAATAATTTACTTTGAAGTGATAAGAAACTACTTAAATGCATAATAAAGGATCATTTATTACTTAAGAAATAAAATGAGAAAAATTTTGAATGTTTAATGAAATAAGGTA